>JAWQRO010000022.1:0-79524 GCA_033557835.1 Helochares maculicollis
ACGTCGTAACCGTAAACCCACGATTCGTCACCAGTTATGACCGTCTGGAGCAAATTTGGGTCGTCGCGGCCAGAGTCCAATAGCTCATTAGCAAATTTTCATGCGAAGCTGTTTTTGGTCGAAATTGAGCAATTTTAGTACGAATTTCGCGGCGACCCGTCTCATGCCCAAATCATTGATAAAAATCGAATGGCACGAGCCAATCGATATGTCTAGGTTCTCAGTAACTTCTCTAACAGTGATTCGACGATTGGCCAATACCATTTTCCTGACTTCATCAATGTTTTCGTCTGTTGTTAAAGTGCTCGGGCGTCCGGCATACTCTTCGTCGTTCGCATCTTCTCGGTTTTCTGAGAACGTTTTGTACCACCGATAAACGTTGCTTCGGTCCAAGGTAGCTTTTCTGTATGCCACAGTCAATATTCGGAATGCATCTGCGCACTTAATTTCGCACAAAATTTGATACAGGTTCTTTGATCCATTTTTTTGAATAGGTAAAAATCGAAGACGAGCCAAAACACGTGCAAGCAAAGCAGCTGTCAACAATTAACTGAACATTCAAAGTGGGCGAACTTGTGGGTAAAAGTGAGAGACATGAGTACCAACATAACGCCACAACAAAAATCGAAATTCGAATATACGTAACTTATAATATACTTATTGAATACACCTCGTACATCGCAAACTAACGTCATCTTTATTTCTATAAAATACCGGCATTACAATCAAAATAAAGCGTTAGATCCGTCATAATTCCTAGATAAAATTATTTCCCGAACACAAAACCTTCCTCATAACATATAAACAGAAAAAAGAACATAAACAACCATTCAAGTTAAATTTTATTCGAGCGCGTTGTTTTTTGAACTAGAGATCCAACGTGACCTCGAAAGAATATTGCTTTATATTACCGCCCGCAAGAAGGGTGGTACATAATACATCGCAAACTAAACAATAACTTAATAGTCGACATTTTTTATCGTTAAAATTCGATGGCTACTTGATGAGTAAACAGTGTCTTTCTTTGAATAAGGCATATAGAAAAGTTAAAATAACTTGCCTAATAGTAAATAATGTATTAAAATCAAAATGTAATAAACGCAATCCGACCTTACACGTGCGCTTGTTTTTTCTCTCCTGTTAAAATTTATTGGGCTGTTAACTTTTTTGGCTCGTCTTTATTGCTTTTCAATGATTGTTTTTTTATTATTATTATTTCGTCAGTTTCGAGTCCAGACGCTTTAGTGTAAATAAGAAGATGATTCTTTGAAATACCGATAAAATTCGTCTGTCGTCGTTCGACCGACGACGTCATAGGGAATTCCAACAGTGGCTCTTAACATGTACTTGTAATTAATATCTCGGTTACTAATTATGCTTCACAGTGCAAATAAAAACCAATCGCTTAATATTTCTGATATATAGCACTCCTATAAGTTTTGTAACTTAATTTTGAAACATCCTGTATATTGTACAAATGCTAACAATGGTTAATTGGTAGTTTACTCTGAAACTAATTTCTTAAACTTGGATTATTCTTCGTTCATTCAAATTTTCCTTTAAATATTTTATTGTTCAGTCGGATGTATACCTCAAAATAAATTCTATTAGCCGTTTCTGGTGTATTCCACTTACTTTCAACGCGCTAAACGACGAACTGGCATTCCGCTAATTAAATTTTTAAATTTCGTTTTGCGAACAAAGTTCGCCGAGGGAAAAAAAGTTGGTAGACAAAAGTGTCTAGGTTTTCTCTCGGCAGCTAAAAAAGAACAAAAACAACCTTATCTACCAAGTTTCTATTTATTCGCTGAATAACTAAATTTTCGAGCGCGCTTATCCCAAACCAAACTTCCGTATCTAAGGACAATTAAATTTTAATTAGTGTTTTAATATTTGTATTGAGTTGGCCGCAACAGGGCGTCACATCTGTTGCAGCACAGCATAATTAAAGAGGTAAGTTCTATCTCCGACTATAGTCTGCGCACCGATATCTGTGTATTGCAATTCTGTACAAAATAAAGGTCGTATCCATGAGTTCTATAGCTCATTAAACTACGGTTTCTATCTTTGATAGCAGAGTCGAGGGCTCTATGGTTGTATCGTACATTTATCGGTAGCGACGGTTCTAGCTTGTCAGGATAGTCATATCCTGGCCACATATGCATAAATGTCGTAACATAGAGGACCTCAGGTAGTGTTTACATGCAGACATTTAAGCAGATATTTCAAGAATGATATTAGATCAGTACTATCAATTCCATTGTTGTTTCTCATGTTGACTGTTGCCCTTTAGGGTTTTAGCTCCTCTTCCACGCTGAACTGTTTGACCTTTGCAAATAAGCTCTTTGAAAATAGACAGCTGTTATGCAAATTATTGTGCAGAATTTACAAGGCGGCCTGACATGATTCAAATGTAATCGCTAAGTAACAGGCTAAAACACCGACTGGAGCTATCCCATCCCCGATGGCGCTAACTTCTAAAACTAATTATAGACTGATTGATACATAACAAGTTGAACAGTGCGGGGTTCCGTACGGGTGGATATTCGATTATCCTTCTTCAATCCTGGGCCAATAGCTGCTACTGTGTGCTCCGCAATGTGTCGCTTAGAACCTTGAACCCTTGAATTTGAACTTTCAAACAAGTAGACTACCGCTTTATTACAACTTTGCAGTCTAAGTGATTTTGCCCGATACGATTTAGTTTGATTATTAGAATATCGAGTTAGGGAACCGTGCTGTGGTGCTTAGGAAATCAATTCGTGGTGTAGTTTCAAGAAGAAACGTCTTAATTTGACGAAATTTGCATTTCAGTATTGTTTATTCAAAGGAATGCTTTTTATATGTTACCTACACTGTTTGGATTTTTGCCCCGATTTTGTAGATTTATTATATTAGTTATAGTAGTATGTAGACACTGCTTCATTACTATGATTTAATTTTGTGTCGTTTTTTACAGGTAAGCCAAAGCACTTTGTTTAAGGATACCAATACAACAACTATGTGTAAGTTAGTTGAATTATTTTGTTTAGACAAATAATTATGTGAAGCATTTTTATTTTTTAAATACTTTTACTGCGCGAAGATTTTTGAAACAAGAACAATTTTGATTTGTTGCTATAATTTTTAATGGTAATCGAATAAATCATCAACTCTACAGGCAGGTAGCTCAATAAAATAGATACAACTTATTTTGTTAAGTAAGATCACATTTATTCCTTCACCAAGAGAAATCATAATTCAGCGCTCCAATAATCCTTTTAAATATTTTTTGTTTGATGTAAATTTATGGAAATATAAGGTTGGCACCTAAATAATTGTCGTTTCATAAGGAAAATATAAGTTTATTTTTACTCTCCAAAATAGCTTAAATTGCAAATGTATTATTCATTATTTTAAATGACCTTTTTCCACTTTTCAGGCAGCATTATAATACCACGTTCATAAAACTGTGGGTTTTTTTGTTGGCAAAAATTGTGCCAACTGCTGTTTTACTTCATAATCGTTATTGAACTTCTTTGCTTATAGAAAGTTCTGTTAATTTTTAAATAAATTTTTAATTTTAATAAATCTGATGGTGCTTTGTTACGAATATATGGGTGTGGTAGCACATCCCAAACAAGCTGCAACAATTTTTGGTGAGTGACCAAACACGTATGGGGTCTGGCGTTATCATGATAGAACACAATTCCTTTGCGATTTGGCAATTCTGGTCGATTTTTCTTGATTGCAGCTTCAAGTTTGGTTACTTGATGAATATAAATTTTAGAATTAATCGTTTG
The DNA here is from genome assembly GCA_033557835.1 of Helochares maculicollis. Taxonomy (NCBI): domain Eukaryota; kingdom Metazoa; phylum Arthropoda; class Insecta; order Coleoptera; family Hydrophilidae; genus Helochares; species Helochares maculicollis. The sequence goes on from JAWQRO010000022.1 coordinate 3,783, forward strand.
GTTGCGAGGTAGGACCAACTTGATAACAACATTTGTTTTGTGAATATCAGGTTTTGATATTGTTTGCGGTGGTTCCTTTAGTTGACTCCACGATAGTTTTCTAGTGATATTGTTATACACAACCTACTTTTCACCAGCAGTAATAATTCTTTTTAAAAACGGTTCATTTTCGTTGCACATAAAAAGCAAATCGCAGGTGTTTATGCGTTCTGCCAAAGTGAATGTTCTTATGGTCATGAGGAACCCAGATAACCAGCTTTTTTGTGAAACCAAGATGTTGTGAATGCTTTTCTATGCATGAATGTGATACATTTAGCTTCTCTGCAATCTCATGCGTTGTATTGTGACGATTGGTAGCGATTATTGATTTGATTAAATCATCCACTTCCATTGCGCGCCCAAAGCGCGTGTTGTCTTTCAGTGAAAACTCACCAAAACGCAATTTTGCAAATCAATTTCAACACTACCGTTCTTTTAAGACTTTATCCCCATAAACAGCATATAACTTTTTATAAGCCTGAATGCTTAACAAAACTCATCTCAGAAACATATCAAGTGACCTTGAGGATGTTGTCAGGAATGCGCTCAAAAAACTACGAATTTGGTAAATCGGAAATTATTGGTTTGGCAACTAAGTAATTGCGGATTTCACTCATAGATGGCTTCAGTGGAATTTTTAGGTTTGCATACGTAGTACAAATGTATAACGCATTTTGTTATATGATAGTTGGCAATTTAGCTGTCAATCAGTAAAAAAGTTTTTTGATCGGTTGCATAGTTTCCGGTTGGTCTTCGTTAAAAACTGGAAAATCAAAAGAAACATTTTCATCATATTTTGCTTTTTTATTTCCACAAAGGGAAAACCGCATCGCAAGCTCATAAAAAGTTATGTGCTGTTTATGGCGACGAAGCCTTAAAAGAGCGGCAGTGCCAATATTGGTTTGCCAAATTTTGTTCTGGTCATTTTTCACTCAAAGATGAAAAACGCTCTGGTCGTCCCGTTGAAGTTGATGACGTCCTAATCAAAGCAATAATAGATTCGGATCGTCACAGTAATACACGTAAGATTGCAAAGAAGCTTCATATGTATAACATATATGCATTGAAAATCACTTAAAACAACTTGGCTATGTTCAAAAACTCGATACATGGGTTCCTCACGAACTGAAAGAAACGCATTTAACGCAACGCATTAGCAGCTGCGATTTGCTAAAGAAACGCAATGAAAATGATTTTTAAAACGACTGATAACTGACGATGAAAAGTGTGTTGTTTATAACAATATCACGAGGAAAAGATCGTGGAGGAGGCCAGGTGAACCAGCTCAAACAACATCAAAAGCTGATATTCATCAAAAGAAGGTTTTGTTATCCGTATAGTGGGATTACAAAGGAATCGTCTATTTTGAACTCTTACCACCCAACCTAACGATCCATTCTGATGTCTACATTGAACAACTAACGAAATTAAACAATGCAGTTGAATAAAACCGGCAAGAATTGACAAATCGAAAAAGTGTTATATTCCATCATGACAATGTAAGGCCAAACACATCTTTGGTCACTCGGCCACACCCACCATATAGTCCTGACCTTGCTCCATCTGATTACTTTTTGTTTCGATCTTTACAAAACTCCTTCAATGGTAAAAAATGCAATAATGATGATGGTGTCAAATCGTACCTGATTCAGTTTTTCATTAATAGAAACCAGAAGTTTTATGAACGTGGGATTATAATGCTGCCTGAAAGATGGCAAAAGGTCATTGATCAAAATGGGCAATACATTACAGAATAAAGTTATTTAGTTCCATGAAAAAATTGTCTTTGACTTTCTAAAAAAAATCCGCAATTATTTAGTTGCCAACCTAATACTTAGTTGCTAACCTAATACAAGTTTATTTTGAAATAAAAATATCTATCTAGTCAATGATAGTATTTTGCTAATGTTTCGAGATGTTTTTTAGTACCACGACAAAGCAATATTCATGGCATCAATATTTGCAACATTTCATTTAGTCGCAGTGTTACCGTGATAAAATAAACTGTTAATATAATCTAATTAAAATATCTATTAATAAAGTGAACAGTTAGCAATACAACAAATGATAGTTTCAGCTTCGTTCCTCTCTTTGGCAAAGTTGTAAAAGCAACACAAATAAAACTACAGTTGGTTTTAAAAATCGGTTTGCTCGAGTTAGGAGCATTGAGACTCGTACTTTGTTTTGGTCACATGCCAGTCTATGATTTTATGTGGGGCGCGTTAGTGGTATTACTAACAGTCTGTCTTACTAATATTAGTTGCAATAGGGTGCGAAGATAAAAATACAAACTTGATAATAAATTATTATTGTACAAAAATGTGGATAACATTCGTTGATACCCAGCAAATTCCCATAATTTGATACGAATCGCAATTTTTCACCTCGTTTTTAGTTTCCCCGTTTTCATCGAAAGTTATTATCAAAATTTTAGCGATCTCCGCGAACGTTTATGGTTTATTGCACATTGCACCCGAAATTTATGGCGCACGATGATACCGATAACTTACGTAAAACTACATTTCATTTTGAACGAGAGGCAGAGATACATGGCTACCTATCAATTCGCTCGGGGAGCTCAATAAACTTTGCGCCTCGTAATTTATTATGTTTTACATTGTACAAAACTTGAACGCAGCCGAAATCCACTTATCAGACGCTAGATGGTTCCGCCCAAAACTTCATATGTCGTAATCCGAAAGTTGAATTCAACAATGCTCACAGGACACGAGAGCCTTGTGTAAGCACTTTTTGCTCCGTACTCACTCAGCGTAACCAAGTAACAAGATATATACGAAAATACATTTATTTTGATGTAACGTGAGAGTTTTCTTTTCAATTTACGCGACGGTCCAAACCAAAAAGTGCAGGAAATAGTCGGCGAACTAAAAACGAACCAGCTCTTTTTTCTAGTAAGTAATAATATAAGGGTCGGTTTAGACATGGAGACTGTGGGTAATGCCTTGAACGTCTGATGTATGGACTTGTAAGTTGTTGCAAAAACTGACACATAGTGCGTTAATATTACCGTGGGGAAGCGATGTTGTCGGCATGTTTCAAAAACTTCTTTTGAGACATGGGAGTTGAAACTTAATATTTTATTGCATCTCTTAGACAATATGATATTCTATTTGTCATTATTTAAAACTAAACACTCATTTCAAAATATTAGGAATAATGAGGTTTTGATAGTGATATTCAAAAGTATTTTTTGCAACTACACCCTGATTTGACGACTGTAGCGAGGCTATAATAATGAATATATTTTAATTAACTGTTTTTGATTAATAAACGTATCTAAAGGAAAATTGACTTCGACCAATTTATTTCAAGTAACTGCTCATATGTGTAGTTCCATCCTGCCTAATTTTATAGGTATAAGCCTTAAAGTAGCAACAAATAACAATAACGTAATTTTGCATCCTTAGAAGTAGATCATGATTTTCGATTTTGCTTAGATGGACAAATAAGCATGTCTCTTTGGCAAAAAATTGCAAAAATTTATTCTTGTACAGAATAAAATTTGGTAGGAATGTTCACGTATCCAATAGAAGCGTTTTCGACTTAGCCAGCCCGCCCTTAAATGTCAGCTTAATTGTCTCGCAGAGAGGAAACGAACGAAGTTTTGAATTCCTCCTGAGTAACTCTTCCATGAAGTGCTTGAACCCTACACCATTGCGTATTTATCCTTTTATTAAAGCTCGCTTCTGTCATATTTTACAAACATTTCGTGTCGGATGTCAGCCCAAGTAACTTAATACAATTGTAATAAAATCTACCGCTTGCTAACAAAACCTGCACGACTTATCTCTCTCGCAAAACGCTTGATATTATGTGGTAACTTCAATGAATTAATTTAATTCCGCCTTAAACTCAGGTATGCTTTTATATGTTTTAAACGTCAAATTAAATTTATAACTAACATGGGTGGAGTGAAATTGAATTTCGTTTCAAAAGCTTATTTACAAAAGAACAAGTCCAAAAGGGTTTTGGCATTTATGAACTATTAATTAGAGAAGCTTCATCGTATTTCCATCTAGCAATTACACTATAACTAATATATTATCGTCTGCGACTTAGATCTGTGAATGACCTTCGCTTAATCTTCCATAGAGCTTCCATAAACAAATTATTCATTGCCCACAAAATATCGTCTCATTAGCTCGCAGAACTGGCGTAATGCGTTTAGAAAACAATGTCAATAAATCCGTAGTCGCATTAGGTTTTTTTTTATAAATCGACAGATTACTTAAAGTTTATATCGTTAGTAGTCACGAAAAAAGTTTTTGGAACGCGCTTCTGTTTTCAAGTATTTCGTCATTAAATTAAATGGCATTTTGTAAGTGTAAGCGTGGCGCAGACATAGTTTTAATGGAAGAATTTTCCATGTAGGGGCTTTCTAATTTAGTTCCAGACATATCGATTGGATAAACACATTTAATAATGTCAGTAAGGTTTAACGATCATTTTATCTTGTCTATCACATCGCGCTATCGGTGAAGCCACTCATTTACGCATAAGCCTTATTGGGTGATAGCAATCTGCCCAAATAAAAAGGCTGTGGATGTGTAAGAGGTTGATTTGTTTATAAGAAACTAAAAGTGATATGCAGTTGGCCTGAGGCTTCTGTTGTGCAATTGGTGAGACGCCTGCTTGTGGTACAACAGGCCACGAGTTCGAATTTTAGGCTATATGTTCAGTTTTTATTTGTGATATATGAGGAAAGTCTTTGTTTGTTAACTTTTTGGCGTGGTATTGACTTAGTAAAATAATAATGGGTGATCTCAATATTACTTTTACTTTTGCAACATGATCGATTTGAGATTCAAGTTGCATATTAGTGAATAGAGACAGGTGATGAGTTTATTTAATTAATTACAATTAGTCACAGTTTTTTCAATTATTGGATGTAATTTCCTCAAATTATTCCATGTTGATTAAAACCTCGTTCGTTTGAAATTGTCAAAAAATGCAGAAAAGTAAAACAACCGCTTAGTCATTGGAGATAAAATTATATTCTGTGTATTAGAGACTAAAGAACTATACAATTAACTTGTAACTAGCGAAATGCAGTTTTTCAATTGCTGCTGTAACGTAAAGTGAGAAACAAATAGAGCCAAGGTGCTATTAACAAAGCTGCCATCAAATTTGACATTACTCGATTAAATTTGTCGTTCAGGACCAAAGAATAATGTTATAAAAGAACTGATTGTGCCGATGTCTGTGCTAAAAAGACGGGAAAATTTGGCCAAAAACAAAAAATCCTCTGACAAATTTAAATAAGATCCGGAACATTCCGTTTAATAGTTGCGCTACAATTTGTAGTTTGTCGTTGGCAGTAGACATTTAAAAATCGACTATTTTCCTTAATTTTAAAAAACCTAATAGAACGGATATCTTTAGCAGTGAAATTAGACCAAACAAATTAAGTCAATTAGATTTTTGCTTATTGAATGTGAAGCGAAATATATGATGACATTCATAATATTTAGTCATAATGATCAGCTTTTTTATTTATTTTCGTGGCTGCAGTAGCATGTCCAAGTTCTTTTAAAAAGCAGCATTTTAACGAAGAAGTAGGGTTTATCAAGCACCTGACGAACGACACTGTAAATATCGAGAAAGAGGGGCATAGTGACCAAATCCATCAATCTGTCAATGCCGCCAATTGTAAAAATTCATCATTGAAAGTGTTTTTCCAACCATTAGATCTAAGTTTTTAGGGGTACAAATTCCATCTACATTGACTAAGACAATGCCAAACCACATTCTTCTGATAATGATGAAATTCTGCTTACTGAACATACGAAAAAGGGTTGGAATATTCAATTTAAATCGTGGCCACCAAATAGTCGGGCTGTCAATGTTTTAGATGTTGAATTTTTCAATTCCATTCAATCGTTATAGTGTTAAAATTCGCTAAAAACTAGGCGAATCAATCGAATGCAAGCAAAATCCTTTTAGTTTGAAAGAAGAAAATAGATCTCATGTTTATAAGACTTTAAAAGTGTAACGGGTCCACTATGATTCATTCTGGTTTTATAAAATTGAACATGTGAACAAAGAAAAGTTTCTCCGTGCAGGATGCTTACCTGTGTCGATATTGTATAAAGATGATGCTCTTGCTACAGCCTGAAATTTAGTTTAAATTTACAATTGTCAAATCTAGGCTTAATAATGTTTGAGGCTGAAATGAAATGAAAATAATTATTATTGTTACAAAAATTGTTTTGTATAATTTGGGACTGAGAGATTTGGTCAGCATCCGCAGTTCTCAATTCAATGAAGGTGCACAATTTGCATCGCAATAGGAACTGATATCCACGTGAGTGAGTTTCTCGAAAACGAATATAGAAACAAATCGTTTTTCCATATTTAAGGTTCAAAGAAACATCAGTCGTCACGCCAATAAATTGTCAATACATGAATTTTTTCCGCAGTCGCGACGTTGATCCATATTCAACTGCAACTACGGGTGAACGGAAAATTTCTACTTGTCTCTAATTCCGCCAAACAGAATGGAAAATTAAAATTTAACGGTTGAACCGGTGTTAAGCAAACATCCTGAGAGCACTAATAGAGCTTGTTTGAAAACAGTTTAGTTGAAGTCAGTTGCAGGAACGAGCATTAGCCGCTGGTCTGAAACAACAGTTTGGAAAAGGAATTTCATTTGAATAAATAAATGCTCACGTTATATTGGAAGAACAAAACGAACTTCGTAAAATTTGAACGGAACGCAAACAGTCCCTAGCTGAATACTGAAATTGCATTGATTGCGTTGCTGTACAAACACACGACTGCCAAATGTCGTTTGCCGGACAGAAAAACAGGCGTCGAATTGGTCGAATTGTTCGAAACCCCCTGACGAGCAAATTACTGTGTTCTTTGGTCGTCTGAGTGTACATTTTCAATATTCCTCCTATATTTTCGTAACTATAAATTTTCCTTTGGGCGGCCACAGCTTCCGCTCGTTATCAAATATTTTTGTTAGTCTAGATTATTTTCGTGCCAGCCTTCTAATTATAGAAGTAAACAAATCGAGAAAGGCTTACGTGATGGCAACGTGCGTGTCTTTCCAATGCACGTCGCGCCGAAGAATACACCAGAGAGGTTTGTTGACACGAGGTGTGCGTGTGTTTTTTATTAATGCATCTGATTCGTTGTTAACATAACCAAAACCCAGAGCTCTCCTCTGTTGTAGGTCACTATTTAATAATGCATCGTTTGATTGCGTTATAAAAACACTTTTAGTTTAGTCACGCCAAATTAAGCTTCCTTGTAGTAAATAACTTTGTTCACAGGTGCTCACAATATTATTATGATAAGACGGCGATAAATTTTCTGGTTTGTTTATTTGGTAAATTCTTTCCTGTTGGAGACGCGCCTTTTAGCAAGGGTTTTACTGTTTATCCGGTTTCTTTGTAAAGCCGCGGCTAGACAACAGCAAATTATACAGTAAAATGAGTGTAGCTAAAAAATATCGGTATGAATTTAGCAGTAGTATTTTGGAGTTATCCGCCTCAAATTTTTACTTTCCGCAAGGCGCCTTTGTAATTATATTCATATACCGTTAGAATTGATTTAACGAAACTTCCTTAAAAGATTGGGAAATAGCATTTATACGTGATGTTTATAATTCAGTAAACGTTTTCTACATCGGTTAATAAATCACTAACTTCCAACGTATCATTTGTGGTGATTAAAAATACAGTTTTATTATTAAAAACAACTACCTTATTTATTGTTTTGGGTCGACATATTCCTTTTGTTTCCCAATTATTTTATTGGGTTCTTCTAAGAAGGAAAATGTCTCAGATTTCTAAAGATTTTGTCTATCTATGCGATCTACAATCTAATGTTAGAAATAAAACATTGCCAAGGAATTAAACTGAAGCTACTAATTAACAAGCAAATTTCTATACAAATGAAAGAGAGGAACTAAAAGTATCTTTGAAGACTGATCAACTGTAGCGAAATTATTTGCACAATAATTCGTTGCCATAAGTCGGGTTTTGTACCCTTGATGTGTAAGTAAATTCATCGCTTAAATAGCAATGTTCTTGGAGTTCATGGTAGATATTAAATTATGTGTTGATTGTCTGAAACACCTGAGGTGCATATGAAGGTGATGTGCGCCCCATACGCGAATTTCAATCGAAAGTTATAATTACACTCACGATCATAAAATCTACCTACATGCATGTGCACAATTTGCCAAACTAAAATGTTCCCATCAATTACGTTGGAGGTTCAACGACCAACGAAACAGTTTAATAAGACATCACGTCTAGGTTTTTGCATTTTTGTCAGCAGCGCATCATGTGCGAGCTTCTCAACTCAAGAAGTTCATTACTTTCTGAGACACAAATTTATTATTTATATGCCAAGGCAAGTTAACGCGCCATAATAAAACAGGAAATTAGTTTCTTAAAATAAATTATTTTCTTATAAATACTTAACCATTGGCTAGACGAATCGATTTTCCGTTATGACTGTTTTCATTTGGCTGCATTCGTTGCCTGAGTTTTTAAAAGTACATTACAATAATGACTCTCCTCGTATATACATACATCAATTTTTATGATACGTTTAAAGTCTTTTGTAACACTTTGCGCAGATAGGTCTCTGTGATGCCGCTTGATGTCTACGATTTCCATACTTGTGATTTAATATCTTTAGCCTGGGCGATGCTGAAAATGGTAGGAAGTGATTGTGGAGAAAATTGGAAATTGCTGCAGCTTACTAAATTCTTTTTGTAACTAGCTTTGTCTCATTAGTACATAGTTGTATACAATTTACGTCCTCCAAGATTTAGTCGTTATTGAGAGCAAGATATAAAATAATTAGAAGATAATTTCAATTAATTGAAACATATCTAAATACAATAAAATAAATCATTTTTATTAAAAGCCTAAACCGAAATAGAAACGAAACTGCTGTACATTTGGTTGCAGATGCTGTAGGAACATCAATTTAATCATGCCTGAAACTGATTTTAAGCTTATCCATAAATAATTTTATTCTCGCCATAAACATTCGACTATGGTCATGACTCCTCTCGTAAATATAAAAATTAATGTTTTGCTTTAGTATTGGCGTACTGGAAAAGGTTTCCAATAAACTTATATGTGTAATAAAATTAAGGACCCTTCCAGGTTCACGCAAACGGACTTGCCGCTATCGGTTGCTTAATATCTCGACGATTCGGGAATTTCAAATTTTTAATTACGGAGCAGTCTAGGTTTAGTTAATAAGTTTTTGAAAATGCCCTAAATCCAAGAGAGTATAATGGCCTTACGGCAAGACGAATAAGCAAAAGATATAAACGTCTCCTTTAGAGGCGAGCATAAATTTAAACGATGAGCTGCCTCATAAATGTTAAACAAAAACTTGAATTCGCCATAGACCGAAAAACATCAAGATCTCAGTGTTTATAGCTCAGAAAGAAAGTTAATGAAGCGTCATTCCACCGATTGTTGTTCAGGTGGCAGCTGTGAAACAATGTACTGGGAGATAGGGAAGTCTGTGCTCTGTGGTTGCCAGACCGTGGACAGATAAAACACCGCCAAACATCAATACAAAATACTCTCTCAGTACGGAACACAGTTTGCAAACAACCGAAACAAGATTTAAAATATTGCGCCAGCCGACGTATTTCCCTCGGCATGACTGGAATATAGAATTTTACGTGCTCGCCTCCAAGAAATAGATCCTCGAGGATTTTTAATCCGAAAATGCAGATAGGTATTCTACACGAAATCCGCTACAAAACCGACTTTCTAGATTGCACATTCAGTTTTCCAATTTTCCTTTTCGAGCAAAAACATCAGATATTGTGTGCACATTGGTGAATGTCATTGTTTCTCAGTAGCATTTCTGCCAAATTGAAAAAATATAAAAGATGAAAAATGTTGGGATGGGCTACCAAATTGATATTTCTAGATTTTGAAAATTAGGCATCTAGTATAAAAATATGGTTACCTTTGCCAAACAGATTCCACTCTTCCAAGTTACATAAAGGAACAATATTCGCCGAGAATTGAGTAGCAAGTTCAAAACAAGGAATACAAAAACAGATTAGTTTAAAATAAATTGCCACTTGAAAACATATTTTAAAATACTGTGTGAATACCTTCAAACTCAATTCATACCTGCCGAAAAGATGAGAAAGCTTCGTTAACCAAATGTTTTACAAAAATTTCAATTAAACTAAACCTGAATGTTTGTACTCCCTACATTAAACCAATAAAATAATTATGTAGACAGACCTCAACCGAAATTGTAATGCATATTATTATCCTTCAGTTAACTTTGAAAGTTTTCCCAGACAAAAACATCAACAAATTGCCGACTCCCAAGTAGTAACAAGTGTCTTAGTAAGATTTTTCGAAAACCTCTTTAAACTACCTCTCAACTACTAAGTTTGAACAACAATTTACAGTACAAAGAACGCAATTAATAAATGTAGGGAAAGCCTCTTTTATGTTCCTCCTCAATATTTTAAGAGGCAGCAGCGCAGCCATTTAGTTGTAAAGTTAACCAACTTCGAATTTTGTCAAAGGTAGCATGAGGTTTGCGCTGTCAGTTACACTTTAGAGTAAATTACTTTGTTATTTGATCAAACGTTCCTAAAATAACTACTACAATAAGAGAGTAAAATGTAAACGAGCATATTTACTAAAAGCATCTTTCCGTTTTGGCTCCCCTTACCTCTCGCTTCTACCCTCTTCAGCACTTGTAAACTCCACCCGCACAATTTACAGCACAGGTACATATTATGTAATATGATTCCTAATAAGCTAGTCGTCTAGCCGTCTTCACTTTTCATTATGTAATCTGATCACAACAATAGTTCCCGACAGAGAAAGGAGCTAGCGCTTCGCAGCAACAGTTTGTCGAACGTGAGATGCCCCATTATTAAAATTGGTTTGAATTTTTGCCGCGGGAATATACCTTCCATATCTCCAGTCGAGATGAGATTCACGTAAACGCTTTAACTCTGAGTGGAGATAGTTTGCTTTAAATGTTTGCACAGAAATTTCCCTAAAAGGCTAAAAATTGATTCTGTGTTTGCTTTTTTCTATTTTTCGTTCTTTTGCTCAGTTTGCCATCGTTTACTTTTTATCCTAAAATTTGATCACAATCACTTTTGGAGAAAAAGCTATTTGCATGGTCTTTGTGGGACTGTTATTAAGGTGGTCTATAAGCTTCAGTTGTAGCAGTCTTTCGGCGAAGGATTAAAAACCTAAAAACCCTTTTACTATCCATTTTTATTACATTTCTATCTTGACAATACGAAATAATTTTGTACAAAAAATAATTAACAATTTGCCAAGTTAATACATTATGGCAATTGGGGTGGGGGGTAAAAAACCCGATCTCATATTAAAAAAAAAAACAAACGGATTCTTGTTAAACAGAGACGACGCTATAGCTCGAACCTTGGAAACGTTTTTTAAATATGTGCAAATTAACAACGATTTAATACGAAAACAAAAACATTTTTGTCATTTTTGAGCATTTACAAAATAGTACAAATCGTACTTGTTTAGCCTGCGTGTCACAAACACAACTATAAATTTGAAAATAATCCGAATTTCATAAAATGTTCTAGGCTCATATTCCTAAAAAAATAAGAAATTATTGTATGATATTTCTAGACAAGAATATCCCCTTGAATGATTGTTGTTAAACTATATATTTGAAAGAAAATTTAATTCAAGTAAATGCAAGGAAAACCAGGATGACAAATCGTCTTTTAGTCTCTTCTCGGGATGCAACTTACTGAGAGGTTTCGACACGTGAATTTTTCAGGTCGTGAGTCGTTGGAGAGCCAATAAACTATGTCTTAATCTTCCATGTCAAAATGATTTATTTTGAAAGTATTTACAATTTCAGGCTCTCCCTCTACAGTTTACGTCGTTGGCAAGAACCTTACACATTTTTGAGATAATTGACCTGCACTTACCTTAAAAGCATTCACCAGCAAGTACTGTTTTAACAGAAGCTGTTATAAATAATATTTGTTTGTTTACTAGAAAATTGCGTACACGCTTCCGTAGAAACCTCAAATTTCTGCTTACAAACATTTAAATGCTGCGCTAACTCACTTGTTGCCAGATGAATCCCTGTAACTGCATTTTCTTCAAAGAATAATTATTTTAACGTGTGGGTAGTGTTTATACTGTTTTTAATTACAATGAGTCCTTAACTATCAAAGATCATTTCAAGTGTTCAGCATTTGGAATCAATTCAATCCATCCTGTAAATAAATCGAGGTCATGTATTTCTTGCAGCGCCTATATTATAAAAATCTGCCCTATTTGTAAAAATATTCCAAATAAATTTAAGCACTCCCACCACTGTTTTCCAAAGCGACGTGTTAATTAAAACAAAACGGCGAAAAAATTGCGTGTTGGGTGGTGATGATAAAGTACAGGGATTCTTTGAGCTGAAACAGCTGCAACGAACGGGTGCACAAAGGGGTCGTTTATCATTTTTAATTTAAAATAGCCGGTCACACCAAACTACGCTCATGAAATTTAGCGGAATTAACTAGCAAGAGGTTACCGAATGGGCGCGACGCTCTTGGCAAAAGACATCTGAATATGAAGACGAACTGCTGCGATAATCGCTATTTATGGTTACAATAGCTCGTAATATGTTGCAGGCACAAGCCATAAACGGCATCTTCAATGCAGATTTAGATGTATTGTTGACTTCCTCACACAATAAGACACTTTTGTGAACATTTTATTACTTATTGTTGCATACGATTTAACTTCTGTTGTGCCCCGCTTCCGAATTCTGTTTTCTGAAGTTACTGTTTCTTATTGCTTTGCTCCTTATAGGTGTAATCGTGTCATATCTGCTTTTTACAATTATGTCTTTAAAAAGTTCACTTCCAAAATCAATGGTTTTTAAAGCTCTGCTCCTCAAAGCCGCATTTCCTAGAACTACGCTTATGAAAATATCTGTTCGCTACTACTCATAGTCCAAAAAGTTTGTCTTTGGTAACTATTTTCATAATTTTCTAGGACTCTAATCAACTTTGCAATATTAAATGATCCATCTGCAAAGCATTACGGCAAGTTTGTTTCCTCAATTGTTTTCCGTTTGTATCAGTTGAAGAATTATTAGTCCATTTCGTAAGTAGCGCGTATTTTTCGGTTCTAAATTATAAGTCAACGCTCGTCTAGACATCGAATAACACTTAAAACGAAATCAACATTTTTTGGATAAATAATGACATAGGATATCAGTATTTCCTTCGAAAACATTACGAGGATCCACTGTAAAAACAAAAAAGCTAAACTCGACGACTAGGGGCAAAAAATTAATGCCGAAAGTCACTAATCGAGTAACAGTCTTATTTTTCTCCGGGTAAAAGATAGCTCTCCTTTTGTTTGTTATTAGAGCTACATCCAAAGCGAATTTGTTAAGTGATGGAATTCTATTACTCATTCGATGAAAAATAGATAATTTCCCGTTGCTTTGTTTGTTTTCCTTAGTACTTAGTACGTCCTGTTGTAGCAACGATTCATTTACGAAATCCTATAATGTAGACATTCTTTTTATGGATATAAACAATTTACTGGGAATAAATTACAAAAGCTAAATTTGCCGAATCGTCCAATGAGGATTTGCCTGTACACATTTTACAAAATAATTATGCTGCTAATTTGGTGGTTTACCGGAAAAGCTCAGGTAAAACACAAGCCGACAGCAAGCAACAAGTTAGTGCTTTAGTTAGTGTTTCCAAAGTTTTACCAATTCTTAATTATGTAAAGTTAGGTTTATTAACTAGGAGCCGGCGGCGTGTTTTTGTTAGGAATTCTCCAAGAGATTATAGAAGACCGTCGGTCGCCCACTAGCGAAATCATCTTAGCATTCATTATTCACGATGTACAATACAAACACATAATATAGTCATATCGGCTTCAATTATGCATGGTGTCTGCTTTCCACCGTCTGCGTCCTACTTTACGATCAGAAAAGGATGGCTGCATTTCCTATCTTCTATCAGTCTGGAGTTTGTTTAAACCAACTTTAATGTAAATATCTTTCATCATCGCCAGACCAGCTAAAGTTGAGGGAAACGCTAACTGTTTAATTAAAATGCTTCTTTGTAATCTGCTTGCGTTAGGATTTTTGAAGGACTTGCTTGGAACATTTCGTCAAATTCAATTGGAAATAAATTTCCAGACTGTTGCATTTCACTCACTTGGTTAAATTTTCAATTTACGGTTTTCATACTTTGGTAAAGTAATCACTAGTTAACATACTTGATTTTTTTAATCAACACATGCCATAATTTCTGCACGTAAGACGAAGAGAACGTTTTTACCTATGGAGTTAAATTTTTATAGCTAGGTGTAGAAAATTTAACAAAACAAAATTGTTAATTATTTATATGCTTCTGAGATAAAGTCCTCAGAGTCCTTACCGTGTTTCTTTTCGTGAACACGTTTTTCTTTACTGTCCCTTAATGGTTGACTGGTTCTGTTTAAGAATTTACCGAATTTAGTTCCACTACTTTGTCTGTAGCGTAAAATATGTGGACAATAACTGTACATCGAATGAGCCCGAGGGTCTTTATAAATATTTAACAATAAAAGGACTGCTGCGAAAAAATAAATGTAATATTCATTTAGTTTTTGGCCCCAGACACAAACATAAATTCGTAATTATTACCCTAGGACGGCATTTAATAATATTTCGCCACACTAACGGCATATTGTGAAGAGAGGATATTATGTTTGCGAAATGGGAGAAAAACAAGAATTTATTTATACGTTTCTGTCTGACACGGCTCGATAATTTTAAAGCTGAACTAACTGAACACTCCATCCGGGCCTAGGGTTATGTTCCTCCACAAATATTTGACTAATCCTTACAACACTACACAGCGTCGTTCTGCTGGGCCGTTTAGATGACTCTCCTGAAAGCCAAATGACCACGAAGGATCTATTGACCGTGGACTTGACCTGCGACACTTGGCAAACAAAGTGCCCAGGTAATTTAGATCGGTTCTCGACCAGTTTACATTTTCATTTGAATCCTAGCTTTAATCCCAACATTAATTATCCCAGGCTTGCGAAATTGGAGAGACATTACGACAAGGATAAACGATAATGTGAACTTGGCTGCTGCGACAGCCAGCCAGAAGAGGCTCAATATATGGACTTTTTTCAAAGATGGATGCGTCGCTTTGGAATAAAACACATTATTGAAATTTTTGTAGCTTAGAAGTACTTTTGACACTGTTTCAAATATGGATTTGCTTTACAAATGCCACAAAGAATTAAGTTTAGCAATACATATATGCTATATGCTAAGTTGATTTTTGTACAAAACTAGGGTTTAAAGTACACATATCGTTATAACAAAATTATTTAATGTGGCAGTAATAGAGTGTAGTAAATTAATTGGTGGCCAAGTGTATGATGTACCCTCTTTTTCATAAAGAATTCAATTTCAACGAATCTGGTTTGCTGCCGGACAATACATTTTAAGCCGAGTTTAGATTAAAGGCCGTGACACTCCATATAAAACACTGATTACTTTTGCCCTCTTGAATAATTATAGCGGAGCAAAAAAGAGCAACGCTAAATCAGAAGTAGAATTGGGAAACGAATTGAAAATAATTGCCAGCGAAAAACAGCATCCTGCATCGCTAATTGTTTCTCTTCTTCCGTAATCTTGAAACGAATTTAAATGCTTCCGGTCCTATTGTGGAGTCACTGAAAGTTGATTGGAGGAGGAAATAATTCATCGACTCGCCGCTGACAGCATCAGTCAGATCACGTAGTAATCTGCAAATGAGATTCTCTGGGGGTTTAGGCTAACTTTGGTTACATGCAGATGGTTTGATGGAAGCATCGATTACAGAATGTGCTCTATGGGAAGTAAGCGCCTGATGTAAAGTAGGTAGACATGTATAGCAAGGAGTCATGAGAATTGTGCCTTCATTTATATACATGTTTCATTAGACAATGGCTTAACTTTCAGTACTCGCAAGCTTTATATTTGGCGCCAAGCATGAGACTTATATACTAAATACTTTAGGTGAAGGGTGCTGCCAATGCTTTGCTGCAAGCTACATTGTGCATATGATGTTTGTATAAAGCGATATACGTCGACTAAGTACATTCAGCAGTGCATGTTCTCGTGAGCAGCTTTAATTGAAAATTTACATAGGTCATAAGTGAACTTAGAAATTTCTGTACTTTCAAGCATAATACGAGAGTGTATGAGTTTTTTAATAAAACTGATTTTTTTTGCCAAAAAATCATTTTATTTCTCAGCATAGTCTTCTTTGAGCTTCATACACATCGTCTAAAGATTCTCCAATTTTTTATCACTTTAAAAATGGCTTCTCGAGGTCCACAAAATAGGTATTTGTTTGTGAGATCATTGACATCAAATCTTTTTGTATCGAACTATTTCTTCAAATCTTGCAACAAGCAATAGTCACTCGGGGGTAAACCCATAGAAAAAGGGGGATGTGGGAACAATTTCTAACCCATTTTATGAAATTTCATCATGGAGACTGCATATGGGAGCACCCTTGCATTATCTTGGTGGAAATAAATTTAGTCGTAGTCAAATGCGATTGTTTTTTTGCCATTGATTGTTCTTATCTTTGAAGATCATTATTGTGGAATGCACATGCCAAAAATCAGGACCCATGACTATTGGCTGACAAACCCATCTTGGCCTTCTTCGGCGCCAATTTACCGGAAAGAACCCACAATTTTGATTACTTCTTAATCTATGGTGTGTTGAGGTGAATCCATGTTTCGACCACGGTCATGAAGCTCGTCCATATTGCGGTTGAACAATGCTAAACACTCCTTTGATGTTGTGGTCGATTGTGAGCAAACGCAGCGTCCATCTTGCGGATAACTTTGTTATATTAAAGTGATCGTTCAAAATCGAAACCACTGAGCCATGTGATAAGCCTATGGCTTCCACAATATCCCATACTTCCAATATCCGATAAGTTTACATCATCTCATGAAGATTTTCGGATGTGGCCACCTTAACTTAGTGTCCAGATTGTTCTGCATTTCTTGTTATTGAAATTCAGTAAACCATTATTTTACCATTAAAATTGATGATGAAGAGTCCCCATACTATTTATCAAGTTTAGCCTTTGTTTGAGTGATGTTTTTCGCAAAAAAATAATGCTTCATAAGCACACAAAATTAACGTCCCTCCATTTTCTCCACAATTCATGCGGTCGTCTGCTACCAGTGGTCGACAAATGTAAACGAACAGGCGGAGTTTATTCAAAATTTGAAGAGTCAATTGAAAGAAGCTTGTTGACAGTAGAAGTTTTGCCCTGTTAGGCTAGAGGCACGAAATGCAAAAAAAAAACTTATTTACCCACCCTCGTACTTCAATTTATGATGATTAAGCGAATATAATTATTGAGTGTAATTATCTCACATTAGGTCTTCAAAAGTTTTGCATTCAATTTGACGTCTCTTATTTACACGGTGCTTAAATAGCCTCGATAGAGATCAACAGATAGCATAATTACCGTCATGATTTTTGAACAGAACAAAAGTATTGATCAAACATAGTATTACTATTGTCTCTCTTTAAAATAAATTTAAAATGCCAGAAATTTAAAAAGTATGTAGCCCATTATGAGTTCGGAACAATAGAAAATGGAATATGAAGTATTAGTTTCAGAAAAAATACTAATGTACTTAGTCATCACTCAATTTATCGACTAGTAATATTATTCACCGCAAGCGTGTTTTTCGATACAACAGCATTTCTTGTACTAGCTCATGAAGCGGTTGAACGGGGCAGTCTATATAAAGGGGCTTATTGTATTATTTTTACGTTTACGAGTTGGTTGCCTGCGAATGGTGAAATATTACTTCGACGTTAAAATGAGAAATAATACGCTGTTGGCAATAAGTTCAAAGAACTTTGTGATTAGCAACACATCTAAACGAGCAGTCGTTCATAAAACAATGCAATAAAATGTTAGCCTTCCTGATGGCTTTTGTTTGGGTTATGGAATTTTTCTTTGGGTATTAATAATAACAATCGGGCGACTCGCGAGCAGAATGAAAACCAGTTGTAAATTCAATGAAAGAAACCGAAATAAGAGGCTATAAAATTTAAATCTGCGTGGTCGTAACTTTCAATTTTCTAACAAATGAGAAAGGAAGCAGAGATTTGCACGGGCGGAATTAATTTTCACCTAGGAATAGATTTTATTTAATGTAACGAGTTATTGCGTATTAGTCTTCAGCCAAAAATCGTTAGATACTTGAATATCCCGTAAACTAACTGCCTAGATTTCTTTAGTTATGAGTATTAGCTTACCATTATCATATTGATATAACATTCAAAGGAAATGTTCAAACTACCTACATTACATGGCAAGCATTCTGAGCTCTCTGCAGATAACATATTTTATTCAAAGCAACCTCCATCAAAAGTCATGACACAGCTTAACGTTTTGTTTGGAGAATGCCAAGCGTAATCTCAAAGCTTAGTAGAGATTGTCCTTCGGCAAATGCTTACCGAGTAATTGACTGAAATGGAATCATTCCCCTTTTCCGATCAATATTCGGGTCTACCTTATAAATGCGCCCGGTGGCCAATTAATACTTTATCACTTACTACAGTGAGCGCTACCTGAATTTTAGATGAGGAAAAACAATTTTATGACAAGCTTAATTCAATTGCCTTCGCAAATAAAATTTATCGCGCCATTTTTACTGGCAGAACTCACCTAATATTGATAATTGGACAAGTCGCACTCAATTTTCGAATAAAATAACTTCATTTTCTTTGAATATTTATTTATGGTGCAAAATTTGCCCTTTTGAGCTAATTTACCCAAACTAAACACGGTTACTAATCGTTTTATGGACAACAAAGTGTTGCCCTTTTTCCATTTATACAGTGGCGTTTGGTCTGTTTAAATGATAGTTTTTATTATTAACAACTGAAACATTTTCTCTTTTGTTCTGTGTATTCCTGAAATAGAAAAGATAGAATCAACACATCCATAAACATAACAGCAAAGATTTCAATATGCAGACCAAAGAAACTATGTTAATTTTAAGTGAAGGATATAAAAATAATCATGTATGTAGAAATACATCAGGTCAGTTAATTCTGGCATTAACTAATTTGTTCGCAACTAGTTCAGTCACAGTACTTTAGCTTATACATATCTTTAAATACAGTTATTTGCAGCATAAGTTAACTCTAAAAAATAAGTCTCCTTGAAAAAATGACGCTAATCCGCTATATACCGAGTCCTCATTGAATATTGGGTGGTTTGATAACATATGCTGTTAGATGCAAATGATGCATTATGCTAATTCCTGCAAGTGTTTAGGTGAGACTTGGACGTACTGGGCGTGGATCTAGCTTATGGGCGCACCCAGAAACTGCAACGACACACATCTAAGGACAACGACCTCGCACATATGGACGACCAAGTCTTCGGCATTTTTAGCAACACCACTACTGCTCCAGAAGCGCGAACTAATATAATACGAGAATACCACAACGACAAACAAATGGCTTCTTGACCCATTTTTATAACCGTTAAGATGACAGGGATACTCGAGTATTCTTAAACGGTTGTGATATATTGTTAATCTTTCTTTTTGGTGTCATTGTATAAACTTCGTTAAAGCAATTTACAGTTCGGTCTAAAATACCTCCATTTAAATGACTGTCAACTTTTTATAGATTCCTGCAAAGTACGATAATTCTTTTGTGATGTGGAATATTTAACGATTCCATCAGAGATCGTAAGTTCAATTTCGTAACTGTCTTATCCTACTTTTACATAATTTTGCCACACTCAGTGCAAGTACTTTGCAGATTAATTTCATATTCTCTTTCGAAGCGTCCAAACTGAAATGCCCTTAATGCAATTTGCTTACTTCTATGAGCAGACATGAATTTAAAAACGGAAAACCAACAAAATGATTTTTAACTAAAAAAAACTGCCTAGATATAAGATATGCATATACAGCATACATCTTTATAAGAAACTATATATTTATTTATATATACTTATCGATTGTTGCTATAATTATCCTTGTACCTTACAGATTATTAGGTTATTGTTAATAAGTATTATTATCGTCTGGTATTATTGAAGATGCTTTTAATTGTAGAAAATTTAAGCACGTCTGCTCCAATGTCGAGCCTTATATTAAACAATACGGATCTTCATTTAGGCAAACAAATATATATTCCTATATATGTACGGATAATGTAATACAGCGGAATATTTATAATACATAGACATAATATTCAAGCGCCATGTTAATTAGCTCAACACTTCAGTTATTATCGTTTCGCCATTTACGAAGCCCTTGCACAATACATTATAATGACATCCGAAACTCTCGCATCAATATTATGGTATTAAATTGGCGTATCATCAATTAGTTTCGTACTTGCATGTCGCACATGTCACGATCGAAGATTATCCGACATCATTTATTAATGGTCTCTAAATTACCAACACACTACCAAACACCTACCTATGGTACGCTCTAAACTGCAAGAGCCGTTGCAAATCGGATTTAGTTCAGTGCGACGATAGAAAACTGACAGTAATTGATTGTGAGTGCCCAACTCCGCAAATTAATGATTTGTTCTTTTCTGGGATAAGTTTTTAGCACCGTTAAAGAAACTTCAAACTTCTTGGCCACCTTCGGAAATATTTAATCGCCATTAGCATCTGCGCGAAGTTATTTATTATGTCCGCAATGCAAACATTTACAACATATTTACGATTCTTGAGATTGCATTAGACGTTTCTTGCTGCAACTGCTTCAGATTTTTTCTCGACGAGAGCTTCGAATGACCGTTTCTTATTTACATGCTAACATAAATAAAAGATGTCATATAATCTAGAGAACATAGCGCTGGAGTTGCGGAAGAGCGAGATGCTGCAAATCAAACGCACTAATACCATATATGGAATCTGCGCAGTGCAGTTGCATTCTGGTCGCAATTAGGCTTACGTATGGCTAATTTATGAGGCGCGGCTAATATGGCAAGTGAAATCACAGCGGTTCGTTCTAGATAGACATCTGTTAGCACACCAAAGATCGCTATGCCCTATACGGTACATTACATACCTATAACAACACAGTTGCAGTGCCCCCCGGCGGTTCATATTTTTTAATCATTTTTGCAACTCAAGCACCATTATAAATTCATTGAGTGTACCGTCGAGAAATGAAAGCGCTAAGATATTTAGCGTCCATCTTTTTGCCTTCATTCCAGTAGTGCCATGAAACTATAAGTAGATGGTGCTTTGCTCACTAGGTGGTCCACTGTATGCTTAGGCTTGTTTGCTTTCGCTACATTAAATAATACATGTTTGGACAGTTATTAAAAATTTATAGAACTCACATTTACTTTACTTGTATTTTATATTTATACCCATGAAAGTAAATAAACGCCCTTACTCTTGATGCTTGTTTGAATAGAGATAAACCAAAAATGAGTGTACGTTAAAAAGCTTCTACGGCAATTAACTTTTTTTAGCACAAACATCAGTAGAATACTCTTCACACACCTATTTGTAACTATTTCTAAAATTGTTACATTTTGCAGGTTGCAGCCTTTAATCTTCTCGGGGTAAATTGATTTATTGTAATTTTTGTTCTTGTAATTTGTGCTTAGTGTCTTATTTTAATAAAGGTTTTATTAAGTAAAACGAATTAAATTTAAGTCGGGTCTTGTTGCACTACAACGTATTGATGTTAAAACAGCTTAACTTAACAAACCGATAAGTGGCATTGTAACTTGTTATTAAGAATTGGATAACTGATAACATTGTTTAGTTCTTTTCTGTAGAGCTTTTTTGTATACAAATCCACTGACCTGCATCACTCGAGAAAACAAAATTCAGCGATATAGTCGAAGTTTATCGGTCATATCGTTTATAGTTTGACCTAAAAGATCACGATATTGTAGACAATAATATTTTTCCGCGAACTTATTATTATTATACATAATTGCGGGTTATGCAAAATTTAGTAATAATGAGCTATTTATACGCTATTTCCAGACTTATGGCATTAGAATTCTGCGCAGAAATATGTGTTAGAAATGGCGGATCATAATTATGAAATTGCCTTAAATTGTCAAACAAAAATGAATTTTTATTGTTGATTGGGTACATGAATATTTCTTTTTAATTGCTAAGTATCTACAACTTATACGTATTTTAGCCTAAAACTACTTGTACTCACCATAGAAGTAAATTACATTGTTCTAAAGCGTCGTTCTACTATTTCTTTCATATTATAAGTTGAATTGCCTTTATATCAAACCTATTGGTACAGTCTAGTCTTCAAGTTATGTACAGTACTCATAAAAATATCATTTTTGTATTATTATTATTATGTTTAAACAATTTTTATTGTAGGTTGTTTAATAGTTGTATGTCCAAGACTTTCATACATGGTTATTTTTGCACTTCATTTCGACCCCTGCCAATGTTCCTTAAATATGAAAATAACGTACTTATTACTACAAAATTTCCAATTCCAATAACACCAGTTAACAATTCTAACTCTTCTATTACCCGCGGCCTCTATCTCTCTTTATCTCTTTAAAGTGCAGTTGAAAAGTAGGGAGGTGATGCATTTATAATTAGATGTCCTTGTATTCGATAATAGCTCATGTCGTTATCCTAGCTCACGGTTCTCAGTTCATGGCAGGTCAGCGTTGGTTGTTGCATACTACGAGTAACATTTACTCTGCATAGAAATAAATGCATTTTCGAATTGAATACTGTATACAACTTTAGCAAATGATAGCGAAAACCTGCGTCAATGTAATTTGTAATGTTAAAATGATTAATAATCGTCGCACTTAGATTACGGAGTGGTTACTGTAAGTGCAATTGGAATTTATTTAACTTATATGGAATAAATGGTAAATTTTAAGCCTAACTAATGAAAGTTAGCATAAAACTATTTAAATTTAGAAAAAACTGTAATAATTTGCTGTAATAAAACAAATCCTTACCATTTTCCCACATTTATTGAATATTGTATGAATATGAATCATTATTAATGCTGAGCACCGTTTTCAACCACTTCAAGTAATTACTGTTAATAAACATATTTGGCCTCCCCATATAAGTGAGATAACATATACAGCAAATTATGTCCAAAATAGTGATGAAAAGTAATTCTAAATGGATCTGTTGGAAGGTTTACAGGAAATTGCGAGGCATCTACCGAGAAGTTTACCAAATTGTATGTTTGCTGCAAAAAACGTTCATCACTTATAGTTGAGAAAGTAATATTTTTGATATCTTACATTAACTATCGGTGGCCACCTCATCTTTGGATTAAATTGTTCTGTAAAACTGTGGGCTCCAAAGAATTTGTACGTATACGAATCTTTAATTAACATTTTTATTTGAATTACGCTCAGTTTATACTCCATTCCTCGAAGAAAATACATATCCATTGTCAACTAAAAATGTTATTTTTTACTAAGCCAAGATAGTTGGTAATACTTGTACATACCCTACTCGTTTTTGGAAAACGCTTTTTATGGATACAACTGATCGTAAAAAATTGGGTTTTTCTGGTAAATCGAGATATGGTAATATTTGTATCGAAAATACTTTTATTAATAAATTCAATTTCTAACCATTTTAATTCCACAGTGTAAGTTCCCTAAAATAAGTGGAAGTTGAGCTTTTCAACTTAGATACATAAATAATCAGAGAAACTAACCAAATTCAGCACCGATGTTACAGTTAATGAAAATATAATAATGAATACAGAAGTATCCGCCGCCATTGCAATAAATGCTTTTAAAGCGTAACAGGCCAAACAAATGTATATAAAGTAATCACAATTTTTTAGATAAGATATTTATAAATATGTAATGACCGTTAATGGGATGCAATCGCAAAACTCAGGAAGTTTATTTGTTAAAATCAATAATGGAACTATTTGCAATCGTAGATCGGCAAAATTATATAGGATGACAGTGAGATTAATAATTATGGCATAGGTAATGATTTTGTTTATAAACATTCAACAATCATTCAGTAAGCTGTTTGTAAAATAATTATTTTTGTTCAAGGTCATCCGTTAATAGGCCAGAATACTCAATAATTAATTAACACGTCACTCAACTTTATTGGCGTTTGCATATAATGTTATAATAACACCGTTTGATTTTTACGAGCTGCTGCCATTGTCGAGGGTTCATTTAGGTTAACGAACTTTCCAATAAGCATAATAATTGCTCGCTTTTGGCCGGTTATTATTTAACCCGTGTGCAACTTATCTGCCTTCCGGTACTAATGCATTTCCGTTCATGCTGCAGTTTCTTTGCTAATACCCCTAGAGCCGAGCGACATTTGAAATTTTATGCTCCTGATGCTGAGACTGTGAAATTGTTCCGTTTAACGCTTCCAAAGCTACGCTCATCGTGTTCTTTATAGATATAAGCTGATTATCTTCACAGTTATTAGCACGAGAATGGTACAAAAGCATAAAAGTAAGACTGCAAGCTATAATTGCTTAGATGTAAATCTTACAAAGAAGTTAAATGGGTGCGAATTTGAGCGAGTTACGGTTTGCTATTTTTTACTACTTATATAAATCATGGCCGACTTGGATCAGAATAAATTCCACTACAAAAATAGGAAGTTTCCTTGCAGCCGATAAAAATGATCCATTATATTAAAGCTGCAAACAGTGTAATATGGGCTTTTAAAAAGGCATGTCTCTTTTATGTGTGTTTAACAATAATGATTTTTATTAATTTCTAAATTGTTTATCAACTTTTATAATATAAGTAGTATAATGAAAAAAATCAAAATACTGAATGTTAATGTGAGTAAAAAAGCTTGTAAACAAATGACGTGTACACCTCGTATTAGATTTATTGTTGCTTGAATGAACAACTTACTAACCAATGTTTTTTGTTGCAGGTATGCCCAAACATTACCAACGTCTAATGTAATTTACTGCTTCGCGTAAGTAATACCAGTGTCTACTGATCTATGATAATAAGGCGTTTGTTAAATATATCGGCAATTTCACACCCAACGAGCACCAATAAAATACTAAAGTCTGCACTAGCAGTCCATAACACATTATCGCCATTTCCAAGTCGCAAACCTATATAAAATAAATTTATTTAACATAATAATAATAGTAAATGGCAAGGAAGCACATACAACGAACTGAACACAATAATTTACATTTATGCCACGAGACACCATAAAACTATGGCGCAGTGAATGCAATGACATCATTATTCATATTACACATAAACGTGTTGAGAAGAGAGCTGCAAGCAGGATTGGATAATGTGACCATACGTTTTACAACTCGGGCAATAACTGGAACTGAATAATATTCTACTGAGGGACTCCGTATTTTATAAACTCTGGAAAATAAAAACGTTAAACAAAAGTCGCGCAGAACTATACGAAAGTAATTACCATATAGATGAGTAGACGCAGACTGTAAGCAATGTATAAAAAAACATGCTAAAAATGTAGCAATTTAAAATTATAACGAACCTATGGAAAGCAGCGCTGAACTCGAGTAGGTCTATAAAACATCAACTGTAAGTTTAATGCGAACTGTAGAACATTTCACCGGTAGTTTAAGCCCGAATTGCTTTTCAAAACTGCTGCTAGTAGGGATATATTGAAATTTCGCCGTTTTAAGTCATTTCCCATAAAACATATGATATAAACACCGAAGACTTTGGTCGTTATTAAACTTCTATGGTCCATAATGTTAAAGTTTTCGATGACATCCCTTCTCAACACTTACTTCTTTTCTTTTAACTCCAACCTTTATAGTTTTACCGTTGATAGCTCCATTCTATATCGTTAATATTTCACTTTCTGTACTCGTTAAATCCTATGTTCATAACTCAATTGAGATCATTTCACAAGTGACACTTCATCTTTAACCATTCGCCGTTGCGGCACGTCCTTTAGAATACCAGCTTTGGCACCTTAAACCTTCCACTGTCATTGTTAGTTTTATAAAATTCTATGAAAATAAAAAGTATCTATAATCGCACCTTTCAACCCCATCATTTATCATTCATTTCGAACCACTAAACAATTCTCCATTCTGTATCTAGCTATAAACTCCACATGATTCGTAATTTCCCCATCCCACCCTAGTCTCTTACTGTGAAGTTTACAGACTTTGTTTTGTTAGCGTTTCGTCGATTTATATTCATACGTTTTATTTTCGCTATAAACTAAGCCGTTTATGTAAAACTTCTTATCCAAAAGTCATAATATAAAGAAGGGAGAAAGACAACAGCTTTTTCGTTTTTTTATTGCTCGAAGTGGAATGATATTTTCCCACTTTTATAAGTACTAGGCGACAGAAACAATCCATCTTCATATTTTACGAATGTTTTTTGTTTACTTTTAGGAATGTTCTCTCCTTAACCTGCTGCAGAAGAAAAGTAATGGTTCCTACTGCCAGACGCTTGCTTGCTTTCATACATATTTTTCAGGGATATTATTTATGAAACTTCATTTTTAATATAATAACGAAATTTAAAACTTAAGCAGGATGAATTCTTGCATAAGAAAATTATAATAGCGAAGGTAACAACAACTAATATTTAGATTAAAAGTCACATCTTAGTTTCACATTTTAAAGCAGACTGCAGCAATACGGTATTTTCTTGCAATTTAATTTTTTTTAACTTTAAGCTGGAGCTGGAATGTCTCCATCGGATACTTACATATTATATTGAATACATTAAAAACCATAAATTTAATTCAATCAGCTCTCGTTCTGTCGTGATCTTGATAAAATTGGCGACAGGCCAACAACTTCAGCAGCAGAAGCAGTAACAGCAGACGGGGCAGCAAAAATATAAATTTAAAGACACGCAATTACGGAGCATACTGCAGGAAAGAGCAATTGGGCTAGGATTCTTTTGGATCAAAAGGAGACGAGCTCTGTTACTGTGTGCTTCATACTTGACTTTAACGACGGCATTAACTGATGCATTCCCTTTATTATGCCTGTACGTATATTACGCAAATAAAAAGAAAAACGTCCAAAGAATGCTAAGCGATGACAATTCCAGATTCTTATTTTCCCAGCTGCCCCGAAATAACAAACACACAACGAGCCTCGCGTCCGTAATTTGATTACATAAAATGGTTTTAAATAGAACGTGAACAAATTGGGCTATTGGTAAAAATAAGACTTTTAAGCGAAAAGCTTGATGAAATTTTACGATTGAAAGACATGTTTTGGTAATACTAGCGTTGAAGTTGGAAAATATTTATATTTTTTAACAATTAAAATTTAATATTGACGGTAAAACAGAAGATTCACGAAGAGTTCAAGTTTAAAAGAAAATATGTCTTCGAGTTCTTTGCGAGGATTAAGCCACTAGAAACCAGGAAAATAAACAAAATCAATTTCTCTTAGGGTGACAAATTATGACACCGGACGGATATCACATGACAATGTCAATCAGTCTTCCGGTTCGTGGTTTCAGTTCTTGGACACTTTTTGTTGTCTCAAGTTGTTTGCAGGACCCATCTGTGATACGCTTGCCGAGCCGCGTCTTGATGGATATCTCCTTTGTCATCCAAACTTTGTTCTATAGCTACTTTTTCATTTGTTTGCTAGCTGCCTTCTCTATTCCCGTATGACGGCATTTTGGTTTTTAGTATTCACCATTTCTGTACTTTCTCAAATTCTTTTTTCCTATGGGGAAGTTTTAATGACTGCAAATTCACTGTCAAGCGTAGAGCGCACCACAAGAAACTACTTTTCAATGACGAAGGTTTTCATATCGACATAATTTAGTATTTTTGAATTGTTAATAAATCTTTTACTCAAGCTGGATGTAATAATGTAACTATTAATTATCTTTTTCATGTATGACCAGACGCGATTGTTGTTAGTTTAAAAAAAATGTCAAGTTTTCTCTAACAAGAACTTAATGTTTCAATTTTATCACGCAGAAAACGAAATTGGAACTTTTAAGATGGAACTAATAGAAAACTGAGAGTAATAGTAGTCGTAGGCATTTTCTGCTTGAATCTGTAGTGCCATTATTGCGTCTTCCGATTAATCTCGCAAGAGTTGTTCCGCCAATGTGAAACGAAGAAAGCGATATTCGTCGGTGGTGGATTTCCGATTGTCAATATTTCTATATCCGGAGTCAATCCCTGTCTTATTACACGTTGATAACATTCGATATGTTTCAAAGCTACTATTTGCGGAATCCAGACGAAAAAGTAAGTAATATATTTTTCGAGCTTATTTTTATATAGCAGAAAATGCCAAGAAATTTATTAAGAAGCTTTTACTCTCCTCTTTTTGCAAGTAATTTTTACATTAAGCGTTTTTGCGGCCTAATATTTTTCTCCCGATCCGAAACCACAAGAAAAATAACGCTGCAAAAACATAATACGGAATATTTCTGTGGCATATTCGGAACGATCGACTTATTTTCAAATTTGCTGGTAAAATTAATTGCGCTTAAAAAACTAATTTCGCTTGTGTTTTGGTAGAGCACTGAAAGATTTTATTGTTTTGTGAATGTACTATTTAAATAATTTATTCCTGATTTCGTCCAGGAATTACCTAACAGACACTAAATTATTTCTTTAGTTTAAATCATATGTTTGAAAATCACCGACCATAAAAAATGTTTTCGTCTTAGCAAAATGCATGTAATGAGCTATCTCACAGTGTGATGTATACGATTAGTTCATTCATAAGTAGTTTAAAATGTATTTGAATGAAAATCACATTTCGATGAAATATGAAAATCTTACAATTCTCATTTTGTTCGAGTAATTTATCTTCGTTTCGTATCAAGAAAATATATTCTCTAAGCGTGGAAAAGGCATTCACCCTAATGTAATTATTTATTCACAACTGCAGTAAATTTTGCACAAAACAGAATCGGTATATTGTAATAAAAGGAATAAAAAATAAGTCATTTGCATTTCATTTTGTCAATTAAATTTGATTTTCGTCCAGTATGTTCTGTTCTGGTCTGTTCCAAGTCTTTAAGCACCTAATAGCTCTTTCACTTCCTGAAGGAAAAAACTGAATCTAATACCACAATTAATTTAATATAATTATTCAACCTATGAATATTCATTCAACGAAATTTAATGTACATTGTAACTAATTAATATGTATTTAGTTTATCAAAAAGCATCTACCAGAATTGGTAGCTAAATATTCCAATAAAATCTCAGTTGCACTTCAGAGGTCATTTGTATGATAAATAAGTTCAGCAATATTAAAGCCGTAACGTTGGGGCTTCGCACTGGACAGAGTTAGGATTGCAGGCAAAACAGAGAGCCTCCATGAAATCTACAGTCTACTAGATATATAGCAGGATGGATGGATGAGACGAGGGTGTTTCTGTGGGCGAAAGACAGGGACCAGCTTGTTAAAGAGTGACAGGACAGGTAATTGCCAATCCACGATCCTAAATCGATTAGTATGTCTGAAGCTTCGTATCGACTCCACGTCACTCAATTACACTTTCTACCAACAGGACATGCGACTGCTTTACTCTCAATGTACTTGATTTTCCGGCTAGTTGTGTTCGTCCAACTTCCGAAAATGCCCGCCATGCACCTCTCTCTACATTGCGAGGCGCTTCACCGCTGCGCTCCGAAGCTTCGACTGATAGGTGAATTGGTGGGGAAATAAAACAAACAAAAACGCAGACGGTATTGTCATCGTATTCCACGGGAAAACGGTAAATTCATGTATGTTTTCTTTTTCAAGTTTTATTTGTCAAATGTCTATTATACTGTAGTTGGTAGAATGCGACCAACACGGCTTCGCCATCCAATTCCAATTGAAATTTAAACGGAGGATTCTCTATATTTCGCATCGAATGAAAAATGTCAAAATAGTTCATTGAAAACTTTCTATCGTCTCCGTATGCCCAAAACAAAAAGGATTAAATGCGGCATTGAGCTACGAACCAAGGATAAAAGTAAAACAAGTTAAAGATGAACGAGAAAAATCGAAGCCTAAAGGGTAGAACTATTTAATTGTAACTACTTACTTGATGAAAGAATTTAAATATCGACTAAAAGTTTAACTAGAAGCTCTATAATAAATCAGGGCCCAGGTTCGTTTAGTAGCATTAATTACACCTGTAGAACCACTGGCATGGCTTATCCTGTTTATTTTTAACTCCTTGCTTTAATCACAAGCCTGTCTAATAGTTAGTGCAATATTAGACTGGAATTTCATTGTTGCAGGACGTGTAAAATATATAAATATAAAATTCCAGTTTATTTTTGAATAGTATTCATGATTTTATTAGTCATTGGTGAATAAATATGCCTGTAATTTTATTCTATACCTGTATACGGGAATGTGGAGTGGAGATACTCTAGTTTTTGTCAGTATATAAAAAGTTTTAACTTGATATTTCCGGCGGCTCGTAAAATTTCTAGCACATGTGCAAATTTTAACTGTAAATGGTTGCCAAGTCAATATTACTGAACATTACTGCAAAAACAATTTTACTAAACATTGTAGAGCTCATAAAATAGCTCCTCCATTTAATATCTATATCCGAAATGAATTGAAAAGTCAATACGCTTCTTATGCTAGATTTAATGATTCTTATTTTGGTTTATTGTGGTCTCATACAGACCAACGGAAGTCACGCCACAAAATTCTGCTCGATTCAGCAGATTATATATAAGATGTTTACTGCTATTTTGAGTTCTTAGAATTTAGCCCAAAAACGTCCTCAGTTTCGTAATTCGTTTACATCACGAGCTTTCTAGAAATTTAGTACTACCCCGGAAAAGTCGTTTATTGTTCAAATGGTCGGTATTGTCGCATACAACTTAAATATGCTTATTACAAATGGAACGTAATATTGTAAAAATGGGTACCAAGTTTTCTGTGCAGTATCAACATAGAGTAGGGGTCAGCAGAATATTAAAACGATATCTTATTCAATTTTTTCAAACATGTTCCTTAAAGTTATTGTGCTGAAATAATGTATTAACACACATGACCTCCATTTCTATTACATTCAATCTACGCACAAAAGAATATAAAAAATCCCAAATACATTTTTTGTCAAACGAAATGAGAGGGTTTAGAATGCAGTGAATTCGATTGAACGCGCATTCCTATGTAAAATACTCTTCTCAAGACTTTGAAGAGTTTGGCTTAGATTGGTTACTTTCCAACAATGCCATAGATCAGAGTATTAGGATATTGGATGCAAACAGATTTAAAAGGAACGGTGCTATTTTAATCCAAAGATTGATGCATTGGTGGTTCGGCTTAGGTCAAGTCGGGTTTTTGCCCTTCAAGTGATAAATATCAGACTTTTTGCATTTACCCGATAAGTCGCTTTCATCCGAAAAAAATGCGTAAAGACTACACATACCCGTATCTATTAAATTACCGCGTTACATATTAATAGAATGCTCAGTTTAATTTAATAACATCCGTTATTTCTCTTCCCTTTCGTATCATATTTTTGTTTATTTATTCTTGCATCGTTGCTTTTATATTATTCACGTTTATACGATCCGTATTTTCCTTTCTTTTCCATATCATTTACTTTATAAATTTGCTTCATATAATGTTTATTGCTTTAGTTTTACTTGTGATCAATTTTCCATCATTTATTTTGCATCATTAATTTTTACTCCGTTATGTACTATTTATTTCAGCGCCTGTTTTTCTCCCAGTGTTTATTTATTTTAAAAACGCAAACTTATCTCGATTAAAACGGCACTTAATGCCGGTTAACGTTAGCAAATAAAGTCATAATTTATTTCATCAAACGTCTTAATAAAACGAGCTGACATTAAATCGTCATTAACGTTTTTCAATATTCATCGAAAGAAGCCAGTGTAACTATTAACGTGGCGAATACGCGCTTTGCACAAAAAATACTTGGTACTTACATAAGCTGCATGCTTGAAAATGCTCTCGGTTCTAGCTCTTCCGTAATTCAGCAATAACATTAATCACAAGACATTTCAAGTGAAGTCCTCGCCAGCGTTATTAAATGGTAGTCTGATCTGATAAAATACACAAATTGGAGACGGCTCGGCGTTAAGTGGGAAAATAACGGAGTCTCAAAAGCATATTTCAGATCCTAACTCCTTATTTGAGGGCTTAAATTTGAATATCTCTCTTCCTAATTTACTTTTTGGGATTTGGCTCGCGTTTCTATAAACCCCACTCTTGTTACTTCATTCGTTGCATAAAGATGACATAGGTCAGATGCATTAACGGCATGTGCAAAGACAAACAGAATAATGTCAAACAACTTTACATGGCTCGCGAAGGTATGTTAACAGAAAGTTTAAATATTTAACGTGTGTCAAGGACAAAGTTCCTGTCCTGCTGCAATTTTTATGTGCTTGCTGAAGCGTTATGTCCTTTGTTTCGTTTATTAACAAGGCCGAAATTGTTGAACAGGTGTTAAAAGTGGAAATGCATTTCGAAGTTCGATGCATGCAGATAATTCTGCTAGAACGAGTTCTTTTCATATAATGTGGAAAAATGTCGTGATTATGTTCTTCAGCTTTTCGTATTTTTTTAGTCCTGTGTTCTTCAACGCAGAATTTATTGTACTCTCACATGCTTGTCTGGCTATAGATGCTTGCTGGTTCTCTTGTTTGAGTTAGCAGAAAATAGTCAGCATTGCCTGTCCGCAAAAATTGTAAAATGGATTGGCCGACTTCACTTCCAAAGGATATGAAAGCGAGACCAAGTATTAGATACGACATTTAAAGTGAAATTAATAAAACTGCATAGTTTAACTTCTAAACATTCTTAGTGCCTTAAGTCAGAGTAATAATATTTTATATTTGTTGCGCAACTAACTTAAGGTTTATGTAACCGGAAGATGAAATACTGACATTTTGGAATTCTACAAGGCTTTATGAAGTCATTTGAGCTGCTTATATGACTGTTTAAAGAAGTCAATAAAATAAGCGTGAAAACAAAGCTTCTATAGCTGTCACGAATTTACGGCGATGAGTTTCGACGCATTGTGAGTGGATTTAATTTAACAGCAATTTGAATTAAGCAGTGCTGATAGTAAGCTTTAGAAAAGAAAATCACAAGGCATTGAACTTCGGCGTCCATAATTAAAAATAGCGCTTTTTCCTAAAAGGAAACTCATCCATCCATATTTTTAAACCAGGAATTTGTATGCTGGAGTCATGTTTCCGCACCTTAACCAAACTCGGCGGACTGAAATCTCTTTGACACTCCGCCTATTAGCAAACAGGACTTTAATGGAAATCACTCATCCATCAAAATATATACACTCTCATCACGTGTCCAGGCAAGCGTTATTTCGTTTCGTGATATTAAACTTTTGCTGGTTTTTATTAGTTTGAAAAAAGCGGGCGGTGCTGGGAGAGCTGTTTGCACAACCCTCAGGGATTTTACAGATACAATTGACTTTAGATGGCGATTACCGCAGAACTCCTACTGCGTTTAAAAACTTTGCTTGCCAAGCCGGGCGGGGCTCATTCTCTATGCAGCCTCAACCCAGATATTTTCCAGCAATAGTTTTTCGCGTTAATTATTTTTCGAGATTAAAGTATTAATATCTCATGCAAATATGTTTTCAGAAGTTTTGATGTAATTTGCTCGGAATTATGAAGTTTTACACTTGGATAGGTTAAAGCGCGCAATGAAGTTTTAATGCGCAAATTTTAATTTACACAACTTTTAACATCCACACGACATTCCACGTCCTGGAAACAGACTTCTAGGAAAGCGAAATCAATTGTGGAAACAAATATGCAGATGTTAAGATGTTTCGTGATTTCGCTTTCGTTGTAAGATTTACAGAGAAAATCCTCGGCGTGATGGGAAAGTCGTTTTGTTTTAAAAATTGCATGCAAACGTAATTCTGCGGAGTTTTTTGGTTCCGTACTGTATCTTCTCCATGAAAGTAAAACATAATCCGCTTACTCTAATCCACCCGTTCACAAGTCAGCACCTCACACACAGCGCTGAACCCCTAATATCTATCTGTATCTCCGCTTCCATTCAGGATTTCCTACGACATTCCGTTCAATTTTCAAGAGGTGCGGAGACACCATCCCGTGGAATATTGGTCTTGACGTGGGACTAAATAAAACCGGTTCACATTTTATTTTAGCGATTAGACTTCCGTAGGTAATTCAACATCGACGAAAGTGAGCATTAGTATTTAAGCAGAAATTCCCTTTAAGTAATTTTACGCTTTCGAATCCAGGATTAGGGATATTTTATAAGAGGATTAGTTTTGTTAAGTTTTTTTGTACCTTGCCTTTGCCCAAGGAAAAGATCCAATTATTTTCTATAATTAAAATTTGGGGAAAAGGCCGACGCGGGAGATAGCTATTCTTGTAGCTATTTACCCATACGAAAGAAAAAGTTGATTATTAGGATTTGACACGAGGGGTGTATTGCTGGAAATGAAATTCTTTAATTCCTCGCGAAGGGCATGCGTAGCGCTCAAGTGCAGTGGGAGAACTACATTTTTGTTGCTGGAAGTTTAGGTGCGCCTTTTTTTGTTCAACTCTGAGTAGCTTGCGAAATTTCATTTTCTCAACATTTCTAATTAATTTACGGTTTTAAGTACAAAAGTTTTGTTTCGTCTCGAACGAGGAAGATTCTTGACGTATATAGTCTTTAATTTGGTCCTTGAAGAAAGCTTGGCAGCTAATTAATTTCTTACAGTGGGGCGCTTCTGCTATGGAATTAAGGAACGATCGAGTTATTTTTTTTATTAGCAGCGACTTTGGAGAATTGTGTAAAGTTTAGAGTTTATATTATGATTATTTTGGAGAAACTTGCTTAATTGAGCTTATTAGTACTATTACTTTGAACTCTTGTGTAATAAGTGAAGTGTTGCAATTTGCATTAGCTATTCCTTAGTAATATTAGATGAAATATAACTATGTGTAATGAAACGTATAAATTAAATCACTAACTTCGATATATTGCCGTTTGTGTGACCATTGAGTAATATCCGAATAAATACAAGTAGAGCTTTTACAGCATGTGTAGAGTTTGTTTTAGTTTTTAGGGGGTGAGTCAGAAAAGTTTTTGTATTTGATGTTTAATTAGTCCAAAAGGAAAATCTACATTTGTTAACCGAACGTTATGTTTAAACAAGAGTGCTTATTACTATTCCACGAATGATATGGGGGTAGCTTTTAGTAAAATTGCTT
Organism: Helochares maculicollis; assembly: GCA_033557835.1. NCBI lineage: Eukaryota > Metazoa > Arthropoda > Insecta > Coleoptera > Hydrophilidae > Helochares > Helochares maculicollis. The sequence continues at coordinate 39,079 of JAWQRO010000022.1, forward strand.
CGTAGCCGAAACAATATTACCTTCTACAAACATTCTCCTTTCTTAAATGGCATAATGTATCATGGATAAGCTACTTGTGCTGAGAGTCGGGCATATATTTGCCTTCCAGTTAGCAGCATCTTGTAAACTAGAAAAATGTTCTGTTTGCATGGGAATAAAATAAACATGGGGAGAAGATCAATCATAAGTATTGAGGGTTAGGTGTAGAAAAGAGGCCTACGGCTGTGGGCGATGCCGATGTTTGCTGAGCGTGGTTATTGCGTCCGGTTTGGTCTCTCTGATTAGAAATTGTCCGGATATTATGATGGCAAGGAGTAGACCGCTTGTTTTGAATGAGCGAGATCAAAGGCTTATTTAGAAATGGTGTACTTTGGGAATTAAAGAGAGGAATATCACGATTATTGGAATTTATTTACCATTTCAGTCATTTGCAATCCTTCACCGTACCTTATCTTCAATATAAATGAAAGTTTTCATTCCTCAAGATTTTCATTGCAATTTATAAAATTTCGATAGCATTCGCTGTAAAAACGGTTTCTTTGGCTTTCATCTCCTTTACTCGTATTTTATTTTAGTTCATCTTAATGATTTATTTTATAGAATTTAACTTATATTATAAACTTATTTGTTAATTTTTCTGGTAGTATTTGAAATTATTATGAATATATTGATTGTTATTCTGATAGCCAAATTGACTCAAGTGTAGACCTGTTTAAAAGTTTCGATTGCAATAGACTGGTTTGTCATAACACATACCCTAACTAGAAAATCCCTGATCAATCATATAGACAGGCGAAAAGTGTTGATTGGTTCGATAGGTAAGATTCAAATTAATAGAGAATTTGTAACAATGAACTAATGTGCACTAAGGTATTTGAAGTGCAATATTTTAGTAAATTTTATTGACATACCTGCTGTTTTTTCTCACATGAGCTTGCGGAAAACTCCCTTCATTTTTCATGAGGTAATAATTTATTCAACTACATCCTCTCTAAAGTAATTAGTGCGCCAATTATATTTGCTCTGAAGATTCAGTTTGTAAAGCAATTAATTAAAATGCCATAGTGAGACCTTTTAATCAGGAATCAAGTGTCCGGCTATGCGGTGCAAATATGATCAAAGTGCTCGTTGTTGTGGTATGTTCGTAATTTTAGACTGGGAAATTGCATTTAACGGGGTAACGACATAATGTGCGCATAAAGAAGCAAAGTTTTTAGCTGGTATGTGGAAATTGTTGGTACTTATTGAATGAAAAGAGGAGCTTGGCCAGAGGCGTTACGAGAAATTTCTTAACTATATTAGACGCAATTTAACTTGTTTATTGTTTAACTTGCTCAAAGATTTCATTTAAAAATGTTTACGAATCACTACGGAAATTAGTCATCTGATCATTACGTCATTGCTGTTAAACAACATTCCGTTTCTTCTGTCCAGTTGATTTATATTGAAATGTCCAATAGGTTTATTGTTTTTTTTTGTTTCAGACGGAAGACGAAGGCAATCATGGAAACGACGATACACGTTGCTTCATACTTTCCACCCTAGCTAGTCAAGGACGTAACAAGGTCCAGTGCGTTTTATGTGAAGACTTCCTCTTAGTCTTCGATAGATATCCTTTAGTAGACGGGACATTCTTCCTGAGTCCGCGCCAGCATTCCAAAAATTGTATTGAGGTAAGTCTTTTAACATAAATACTAAGAAAAACGAACAAGGTCATTTTTATCGAATATAAAAATAGTCAACGTTTTATAATTAATTTCTTGTTGACTATTCTTTGACAGTGCTCAATGAATTTCAAAACTCTGCTTCGGTAACAGACACAATTTAAGGCAACGACTTAATAAGTCACTCATTTTACAATTTGGATATCTTAATAATTTAAGCAAATATTTATATTAATTAGACTTGATAATTTAGTAATAAATGTCGTGTAAATGCAGAAACCAGCACGTTCTTCTCCTCTAACCAGTGAATTATTGTAGGCTCTTTAGACTGCATAATTTCATGAAAAAAATACTGTAGCGGTTTTGACAAGTTGTTCAATTGAAGAAAATATCACATTAGGTTTGCTGACAAATGAATATGTATTAACAATACAATTCAAACCATCTTCTTTATCTCTAAGGTAAACTTGCTAATCTAAATCCAACATACGCTCTTACAGCTTAATAATCTTTATAGAAAATTAGTCATGCTGTAATTATTATTACTTTAAGATCATTTGGAAACCGATTCCGCCATCCGCGTTTTACAAGTCACTGGTTAAAACTAAAAGATTTAAAAATTGTTTTGATTTGAATATGGGTAGTAAAATTATGAGGCACTATACCTGGTTTTTGATTGGTACAGTGATGGAATACAATTAAACTAATATTTCTTAGAACTCTTCTTAAGACGTTTTTAGATTTAATGTCTATCGAAAAATATGTTTTGCTTCCAGGTTAAAGTCGAACAACGTACTCAATTCCTAACAGTAGTTTGTATGTCCTGTTTGGAGGGTGCTCCAGGTCACGTAATCCAATGCCGTTTCTGCAACTCGAGGTGGGACGGATCTTCTTTGGTGCTCGGCACTATGTACTCTTACGACATCTTCGCGGCAATGCCATGCTGCACAGAACGCATTAAAGTGAGTATTCTTTCTTGTATTCTTTGTGTTCAACATGCTTATAAGCCATAAACATATTTAACCACGCAACCGTAGAAAAATACGTCATTGTAATCCTTTCCTTGCCTATAAAAGTATCGACGGCGTATAGTTTTTAAGCTAATGATTATTTATGACATTTTCAAGTCGAAATGTATGCTTATCCTACTACCATATACGTATTGAATAGACTTTCATACGTTTGAACGTTCATTAAATTTCATTTTAGGACCAAAAATGGTACCCTTTGTGTGTGGGTTTACTCTTGTTTATGTAGATTACAACAACTTGCCTACTTATATCATCGGCAAAGCATAACCAAACCGTGTTAAATTTATTTCTGAAGCCATTAATTTTATTATGAAACGAATACTCTCGAATTAGTTTTTTTTTAAATTTTTAGTGATGCGATACAGTGAGAGAGTATCAAGTCTCGTGGATTTTAAGAACTAATCCAAACATTGAAATGGAAATATTGGCTTCAATTGCCCATTCCATTTTATTTTTATTTTCGGTCTTCGATCTGCTTCACAATGAAAGCTGCATCCAGAATTAAAATATTATTGTATATTTATGAAATTTCTTAACGGATTGCAGTGGAGATCCCATTGAATTAAATATTCAACATAATTTATTCAACTAATTACTCGGTCGTAGTATATCTTGCATTAATTATAACGGTAACAGTCATCTGCTGTAAATATAATTTTTCAATTCATTAAAAAATGTTCAAATTTAATTTGCTGTAAAGTATTAAAATGCCCGGCTTGAGAAAAAAATTTAACTGAACGTGTGATGATTCAAAGAAAATGCAGCATATTAACTTATGACAATTTTTAAAAATTCATTATTGATGAATTTTCTTTAATTTGAGTGTTTGCAATTAAAACTGTGCCTTAGATCCACAAGTTCTTCCATGAAAATAATTCCAAACACCGTCTAAATCATCAACCATTAAAATCTAGTGCAAAAATCTTCCATCACAATATTTTCCTTTAACATTTATATGTTCCTCGCATAAAAATCAAACGCGTGGCTTATGAACACTATTTTTTACATATAAACATTTTTTATTTACAGTGTAACTCTTGCTTACAACCCGTGTTACCGCCGGCTCATCGCCTCAACTTCTTCAGCGATTACAGCCACATGGTTTCATGCCCCCATTGTCGGACCATCGACACCCACTTCGTTAAATCTCTATCTTACTGTTACACCCGCCCGTACATGGCGCGGGCTATGATGTTGTGGCCATAGCCCGCGGCCCCCTCGAAAGCGCCACCAACCCCTCCACCAGATCGGTCTCCGGACCTCGATTTGGACCTGGGGTTGCTCTGGCGCGAGCTGGCTGGTCTCCGCTTGGACGAATTTTGTCGTCTTCAGCTCACACGCGCGCGGTAGACCTTCAGCCACTCAAATTTTAGTTCTCTTTGTTATATGTTGTTGCATTTGAATTGCATTTATGTTTGTCGTGTTCACACATCAATATATTCGTGGAAGAGTGACGCGATCGATATCAATGGAAAAGTCTGCGAATTGTTAAAATTCCCAGTGAGGATTGCTGTAACCTTCAGAAAAATATGGAAGATACAAGAAGGCTATTAGTTAATTTTTATTTATTACTGCCTCTTATTGCTACTTGTACAATCAACATTTTCATTGCATACAATTACCATTTCACAACAAATTCGTACAATTTTGATAATTACGATGGTTTTACTACCTACTTACTGCCATTTTTAATTACCATTTTTGCGATTAGGGTTTTTCTTAAAAATTTTTTTGATTATAAAAAATATGAGTTATTAAGTATTAAGTTACTAGTTATTAAGAAAAAATTCCACAAATATTATAATAGGCAATTAAATATTTAAAAGTATTAAAAACTATGATAAACAAAATAAGATAATGAACATAATTATATATTGTTATGGATCACAGGCCATACGAAGAGAATCATTTAATTATAAGAAGGATGAAAAAAATCATAAAATAATGGTAAATTAATGATAATTGATTTAATCGTATATTCATAAAAATCGTAATGAAAAAATTGTATTTCAATAAAATATAAACAATATAATAACAATATACCGAAAACATAGTACAATATACCCGATGTGGCAAAAATATGAAAATTTATAGATATATGAAACCACTAAATGCCAGAATTATTTTACACCGACAAAAGTGCTCCCCTTTCGTAATGAAGGTAAATGCTATCTTTGTGTTATTTTGTGATATTTCCCAAGTAGAGTTTCCGTTGATGCTTTCGCTCCCTAATTTATTGATTTTGATGTCGTGAACCCGCCTTATGTATCTGTTTCTATATAAATACGTTATGTTATTAGTTTTATTATTATATGTTTGTTAGTTTATAGTGAATTATAAACACTTAATTAAGTCTTTTTTATCTAATATGATGTTTGTGATTTTTAAAAAAGCTATTATAGGACGATCCAAACCTACAATTATCATTACTATTTTAATTATTAATTTTAGCGCCTGGCTTAACTGCACAGGCGCAACTCCCATAAGAAATATATAATTTTATTTGTGTAAGGTACAAACAATTTTTTTTGCCATGCACGGATGATTCTTTTTGATCATCATTTATTTGTGTTTATACTGCTATACTTGCTTTTTTTGCTAGTGTACTGTATTTTAGTGAATTTTAGAAGTAATCTTTTAGTTTGGTGTTGGACTGGACTGGCATCAGTGAGCGAGGGTTATTTTGAATCAATGAACTGAAATAATCTAAACCTGATAAAAGTTCGTCCGATTGCGAATTGATACTATCCAATTATTAATGTACTATACGAGTTTCTTCACGATATAGTAAGTAAATAGGTAAATAATATCTAAATAATTCAATTTGTCACCGCCATCTTCATCCTAACTTTAAATAGTTAAAATCTCAGTTCGGCATTATATTTTTTAGTTGTAATAACGTTTCTGTTATATCTTCTAAAATTGACATTAAATGAATTTTTATTATTTTTTTAATTTGTTTTTATTTTAATAATCTTTATTATTTTTAACGACCTGAATTTCCCCTTATCTTATGTTTGGACTTTTTTGTAGCATATTTTTTATTTGTTAAGTGATATTATGTTTTATATATTTTGGTAACAAAACTGGCAGACAAAAAACGGATTTTTTATCACTGGTAATACACCAAGAATTCTCATTTGAACTTAGGCAAAGCGATGTTGAGGAAATATTACTGCTTGATTCAAGGGGATTCCCTAAGAGAAAAAATGTAAGAGTACTAAATTGTAAATATCATTGTTCATTACTTACCGAAAGAGCTTAAATATATGGAAATTATTAAGTGGCTGCATTTGGAATGACAAATCAAGAGATTGGTACTTTGCAATATCTCTGCTATCTCCTTCTTTATCTTTGTTTGTTCCAAATAAAACGCTTTTTTTACTATTCAACATTTTTAAGTTACCATCGAAAATCCAGCACTCTCATGAAATCCAAGGCAAAGTAAAATTTTATTCAACATGCTTTATGCCAATGAAGCATTGAACGATCTTGTAATATATAATATTTTTACTTAAAAATCTAACTATATAAAGTGGTCAAAACATACAAGCTAAACTTGGACAACCAACATTTTCTTACCATAATTGGTTAGTGTACTTACTTCAACGCCGATTTAGATCCATTTAGATCTATCCCACAGACGCAATTTGTTGCCAGAAAATATTGCAATTTTCCACAACCATTTGACATTACTTTAAAAAGATCAATAAAATTTTCGTATCATAGTCACTAAGTTGCTGCCAATTCTGGTATTTAAAAACCTAAACCATTATTAATAGGCAGACGGTGAATTTGACAACCATGCTTAGAATATTCTAATAGAGCGTTGCATAATGTTTTTCAAATTTTCCCCTTATGAGGTTGGCATCCTAAAACAATATATGTTACTTCAACAATACTTCACTATTTCGCCTAAGTTTAAAATAGAATTTATAACATGCTGGGGAAATCTAACATAAAAGCTTATGGAACCAGTAGATTCTATGAGAGCGAACTCTTTCCTCCCTTTCAAGCAAGTACAAAGTGAAATAAACATAAATATCTTATCAAGGCAGTTACTGAATAGTCTGCAAGTACTAAGTCATAACGCAAAATAATTCAATTACAGTAGGAAATAATTCGCCCTTGTTAAAAAAATCCTATTTTTATCATTACGTTTCAAGTTGTATACGTCAGTAAAACAGACGAACTTGTGTCGCTTTAGTTTCTTTATTATTTTATTATAATTGATTATTATTGAAATGAAATGCATAAATCTACATTCTAATTGTCGGAGCTTGAAACATCCTTTTGGTTTATAATTTGAGTGGCATAACGCAAATCGGTCGTCTATATCATGGAATATCATCATATCATTATTAATTTATTTTATTGACTTTGTACCAACTATCTAGTGAATTGTTATACATTTGGCACTTTCTTTAGTATTTTGGATCGCCCTGTATGAAGAACAAGTAGATTTTGTTTAGCTCGAATTAGTTTAGTCTTAAAGCAGGTCTTATTGTAAAAGAGATTTTTTGATAAGCAATCCAGTTTTTATACTGTAGTTTAAATAGGTCTAGTAAGTGGTTTGTGCCCTTTTTGGTATTTGTTAAAGAAAGATAAAAATGCGAAATATGAGATGAATCATTGATACGATCGCTTAACTAAATAATAATGATATTTAATATTATATTTAATAATTAAACTATATATATTATATTAGGTGAGTTGTAAGTTGCTGTGTCCCAATAATTAGTGATAAGTGCGAATTTGAAAGACCTATACGGGGCCGCGAAGGCTGCAGAGGGGTCGAGTGTGAAAGGATTGGATGAGTGCGTGTTTAGTGATCGTGTTGTTTGTGACGGGTTCGGGGACGGTCGGTCTCCCTTGCGTGTGGGACGAGCTGGAATTTTTCAAATGCTGCAAATTTTTCAAAAATTTATAAAACTAAGATTGAATATTTCTGAACGAATTTTAATGAAGTTGCAGAGTCAATAGTAACAAGAACTAATCACCACATACTTGTTATAATTTTATCGCAACAAATGTCAGAGAAATTACAAAAGAAATCACAATTATTAAATATAAACGGAAAACCTTTTAATGAATTGTAAGCCGAAATGTATGCGAGGGAATAAACGGCAAGATATTTGAAAAATTGCTGATCGTCCCGTGTAGTGCCGCCACCTTCATCCTCAGTACCCGGAGCCTTCCCGAAACGGACGTACAAAGTACTCAGCATCAGATGAACGTGGTGGATCTAGGAAATTGCTTCAAGTACAAACCGTTCGTTACTTTTGCAAATTTTATATAAAATACTTATAAGCGATTGTTGAAGAAGGTAAAGTAATTCCTATTATCCTTTTCTTAGCCAGTGCTTCAGTTGTTTTCTGCACATCGACCGACTTGAATTGTTGAGCGTGTGTGAGCGAGCTTAATCTTTTAGTCATGTAGTCATTAGTATTTAAAATTGTAGTGCATGCACCCGCTTAGATAAGTAGAATCGATAGTTCTTCCCGAATATGTAGGCAAATCCATTTCCAAATCCCCAAGAAAAATGACTTCAGGGTATGTGGTTTTGGTAGATTAGGTCTGCTGGAATTCTAATAATTAGAGCTTGTGAAATACAGCTTAAATCGCACTTTTTCGTCAATTTCGCCGATTTTGTACGTGCTGGATCGCGTTGGGAAAGTACATCGCACTGCGTAACTGCAGGTTCTTGTAAAATCCTCGCGCTGTTTAAGCGCGCCGCACTGAATGTGCGTTATCAATTTTAACTGTGATGTATCATGACGGATCGGTGCGTTTTAAGCAATACCTTGGATGAGGATTCAAATTGCACTTCGTCTTCAAGAATATACAAAAAAAAAATAAAAATTATTTTGGATGAGTATTTGGAACGTGCCTGTCAAACAGCAACCTAGTCCTATCAAGAGCTGCTATCCCAACTTGGATTTGCCAAATTTTGTCGTAGTTAAGGCCTAAAAACGCGGTCTACTAAAGTTGTGGACTTATTAACCACGTGTTTGATATAATCGGACTTGAAAATCTTTGTAAATATATTCGAATTCGGAATTACAATTACGTTTTTCAATTGGTACTATTATTATATATGTCGGTAAATATAAGTCTAGTTTGTAGTCGTTTTTTACATGAAACTATTATACGAATTATAATTAGGTGTAGTTGTTGAGGAGGCGCGGGCACCCCAGCTGGTGCGAGGACCAAATTGGTGGCTGCCAGAGCTCGACTCATTCGAGGTATAGTCAGTCAAAGTACATCATCAATCACTTAATCATCCATAAAATCATATATTTCGTCAGGTCTGCAGTGTGAGTGTGGCGTCCTCTCGCGTGGCACGGCTTGGCTCGGGGCGGTCAACAGATGCCTAAACTAAATAATAAATAAGAAAATAATATGTGATTGAGACTAATGTTGCCTATCTCAACTTTACCCCCACTCTTCCCGAACGAACAATTTTTTAGACTTGAAACAAGCAATATGTATACGCTAATCATTACGTGGTTCCCTCGGAAGACGCTTAGTTGTTATACTTTCTTTTTCTTTTATTCAAAGTAATACACCGCAAGAAAAAGACTTACTCAAATTGTTCCTCTCTAAAAAAATACAACTATTTTAAGTAGAAGGAAATCAGGTTAAATCGTCCGAAAATACAGATATTGTCTGTTCTCAAAATCACACGAAACGACTTGTCCGCTGCCAGCTGCGGCAGTGGCGCATCCAATAGTGTTTGAACTACTTTCTTCATTATCATTTCGCTTCTGCTTAGAGAGAACATTTCAAGGCAAAGTTTTAAGAATCTTCAGTTATTTGTCACCACCCATACATAACTTAACACTTGCTTTGTAAGGCTTTTTGTAAGTCATCCTCACTATTCCTCCATTATTATAATATGATTTTCAAAATAAAATGCACCTTGACAGTCGCTACTCGCTCCGGGCGATTCCCGTGTGTACTAAATATTTAAATAAACCAATAAGAAAATCGGTGCTGCTGATTTTCTTATAAATTTGATTAAAAAAGGCTGTCAATGCACAATACCTACACGAAGGCGCAATCAGGGTAAGGGTCGTTCCGTAGAGCACCAATATTATATTTAACATATATTTAGGTGTAGCTTGCCTGCATTTAGTACTACTTGACATTTGTATTCGTGTTTGTTGCTTGTGTCGCTAGGTGTCTTTAGTCTGTCCACCAACCATGAGGAAGCCTCCACCTGTGCTGTGTTTAGATGTAAAAATTAAGTGGCGGAGTAAATCGTGAAGAGGTGATTTTGTACGGAGTTGTATATTTTTTGAAAAATATGGTCTTTTTCGAAATATATCTATTATATTTTTATACACGGATCGGTTGCGTATAAAATTAAGAAGCCTAAGGACCGTCCGAATCGGCGCCATGCGGCGCACCATTGGCTCAATCGGCACAAATTTTGCTACTTTTCTATTACATTATTATTGTATTAATATTAGGAACGGGCGGTTCTGTATCAAGTGTGATTTTAAAATTAGGTAGTTGTTAAAAAACAAATTGAAGAAAATAATGCGTATTAGAGCGTGATAAAATTTTTATATGAATTTTTTTACTAAATCGGCAAAAAAAAGAAAAAAATTTTTAATAATATCTGTAATATAATCGAGAGATTATAAGTTTTATACGATCTATTTGATAAAAATTAAGGGTAGGTTCATTAGCATAAGTTCTTTAGGTGTCGTGCTTAAGTTTGCTCATGGTTCGGTGGAATCCCTTGCTTTTGCGTTATGGGGTGGAGCGTCCTCGGCTCGACATACATACCTTAAGGATATTTGGAACCGAAGGACGCAGCCCGTTTTTCTCCTATTGAAGTACAAATTGTCGTAATAATTATTGAATAATTATGAAACTATGTTTTTGGTGTCGTAGTTGTCGGGCGCCGCAAGATGGCGCGGCCTGTAGTAGCATAGCCGCTCCCTCGCTGTTTTCAATTACACATATAACTATTGGAAAGTGTTGCGCGTTGAGAAGGTAGTTTATGTATGTTTATAGTGTACTGTAGTAGGGTGTTGGCGGGGTGGCAGGGTGCAGCTGGGATCTGCTTTGCCGCCCCTGAGGAGCTACTTTCAGAAGCGGCTTTAAGCAGAGACTGGCGAACGCCACTTGTTATCGATATGCCGTTTATCCGACGTTGACGGGCTCTCCCTGAAGTGAACAACTTGAGTATATATGCATTCACCACTTGCTTGCTTACGAAAGTACCTTCCAATATAAGTTTGAAATTGAGATCCAGAGGCGGGCAATAATCAGCTCACGTGTTGATTTGGCTGGCTGGTTAAAGCAACGCTCAGTTGGAATGGAAAGCGCAACTTTCACAAACTCTGTTTTCATACTGTAAAGCAATTTCTGTGCAGATTGCATAGGAACAAATACTCAATCTGGAAGAAACCTGATCTGATTATTTTTCTAATTAATTCCTTGAAATATTTTTAAAAATTAAGTTTAAATAATAATAATTATGCGCATGCGACTTACATTGAGCTCTGGATTAATTTAAAAGGCAGTATACGAATTGTTGCATTAAATGCACATTACACTTGTTATTCTCAAATTTACAATGTGATTGTAGCTTTAAAAAATATTTTGCAGCCTAACGGCAGCACTTATTAATCTATTATCACTGCCGATAGCAATTATAACTAATTTGGCCAAGTAAAGCAGCGAGCAACCTTTATATGAAGGTGGCTCACTTACAGGAAAACGAAAAGTTTAAGTACCTTAACCTTTTTAACTGAATAGCACATAAGTACGTATATTTTCACTGCCATACGCTTTTAAAGCGGTAGACTTTAATATTATCACTATTTCACTAAGAATCTTAGTGCTTTTTATTGTTGTTCTCTCTCTAGCTCAAGATTATTAACACAAGTAACCTAGTAAAAATGTATTCTAACTTAAATTAATAAAAAAAATCAACGGAATTCTTAAGCAAGCAAGTGTCATCACAGTACAATAAAAAATAGTTAAATTTATATTCCAAATGCAAGTTAGGAAATTTATTTTGTTTGTTAATGTATATATTGTTGAATTATACAGTTGTCAGGTGATAAAATGTTTTTAAATTAAATTACTATTAATTAAATAATACTAATTAAATGCAATCACGTGGACATATGCAATATTTACTAAGCAAATAATGTTTTATATCCTGATAAACAAGATATCGGAGGCGCAAATTGCACCCCCCTTAGTCAATTTTTGAATGCAAGTTCTACAGAACGAGAGCCCTCACCGCGGTGAATGTTTACAAATCAATAGGTGATTACTGATTGAGTACAAAAATAAACACTGCCCCCCCGGCCCGCTCGGATTTATTATTATTAATAAAACTATTATTGAGAGTTTAGCAATATCAGCAGAGAGTTTTCTTTATATGTTATGTTTATTGCCAGCTGAAAATTTGGCGGCTTCACAAGTTGCCCGAATTGAAAGCTGCAAGATAATAAGTTAAGTTGTTCCAGACTAGCGCATGCTGTTATGGAGCCTGCCTACAATTTACTATTTCAGACAACAGTGTCCAATTCAACGTGCCATACCTGAAGCAACCTCTAAACCAAATAAACACAGGTTCCGTAACATAATGCGCTAACTCTAACCTCACAAATTACAGACAAAAAAAGAATCTAATATGTCTTTGTTGACACTACTAGAGTACCTATGTCGTTGGTTAAGCATGCATGCGTCAGGATCATCTTTTAATAATATATATATTGAATAAAATATATCTATTTGTAATTTTAGGCTGTATAAAAAATTATAGCAGCGTAGAGTGACGCGTTTCCCTCACAAATGTTTTCTTTATGTACAAAAAACAAATTGGTAAAAATTAAGAGAAAAATCATTGTCAAAATGATGAAAAATTGTCTTTTGGTCTCATAAAGATGTGTTTAAGTTTTTGTTTTTAAATTATTTATCGCGAGTTACTTTCTATCTTGTACATTTGTAATTCATGGGAATTTCAATGTTGTACTCATTTCCGTGAGTGAAATATGCCGCTTTGCGCTGCGCACAGAGTACTTGGAGATGTTTTTATACGAATATGCGTGAAAATTTGATATCAATATATTAGTATGATATAAAATGATCGAGCTTTTGACGGCTTTTTATTATGTAAAAGTAATAAAATGGAAATAAAGATTTTTAAAGCGTAATAAATATAACCATTGTCTTAAAAAATTGATTTTTATTTCTTACCTATATCAGTACTATGAATGAAATAATTAATATATTTAATATATTCGAAATTGTTTCACTACTTTTTAAAGGGATACATTTGCCGCCCTGCCTTTCTAGCGAATGCTTTCTAAGCTTTTGTTCCTCTGTTATTCACTATTTCTGTATTGCCGACCAACAATGCAAACAATCAAGTATAACAGTTATGAAGTGATATTTGTGCAGAGATGGGATGGATAACTTAGTAAATAAATGCATTTTTATAAAATATTTACTGAATATAAATATTTAAGTATTAGACTCTCAGCTATATATTATCATTTTATCTGCGATATTTGTCTAGGTACTACCTTGTGTTTTATTGCATTAAAATGTAATGATTTTCATAGAAGAAATAGAGGCAGTTTTATAATAAACCGAGATAGTAATGCTTGGTTTATGATAAAAGCCACAAGATGATTATATTATTCCAATGTTTGTTGAAAAATCATGACTAATTTTATTGCTGTCTCAAAGAATAATATTTTTGGCAGCACTCGTAAAAGATAAAATAATGAAGGAAACAATATTTGTAGAATACATAAGCATATAAGATTTAATTAATTTAATTACTTAATACGTTATAAGTGCTTGTTTTCTATTTTAAATAAGATATTTCTTTAGTTTAGACTATTTGTTTCTATGTTTTTATGTTTACTAGCTTATGCGTTATTTAGTATTTCTTTTCCTGAATCTGACGAAATATATTAATCAAAAATCTGTTCTTGGAAAGATCTCTATTGGAATTTTTGTTTTTAAATAGGTTTTTTTTTTTGGTCTGTGATGTATTAAGTATCATATTTTAAATTCCAGAAGAAGGAAATTTAAAGTGGTATTTGCTCGTGACAGAGTCTCACTTGCATAAGTGGTGCGCAAAAATTTTATTATTGCATCATCTAAATGTTTTAAAACACAATATAAAAAATGTGTAGACTTTTCTGACGGTTTAGCTACATTATATAAGCTAAAATTTCAACTTCGTGGTTTAGACATGAAAATGGTGTCCTTAGGATAATCCTAAAAATTTCATAAGCATCGATAAATTTTTATGATAAGCTTTACACTATACTTGTAATTAAATTTTACACCAATCAAGCAGTAATATGATATTTTGCTCCCAAAATTTGATAATTGTTCATAACGTATAGCACATGAATTGGAACCATCCATTCTTTTCATCGTGACGAATAATGCTCTGCATTGTGTAGAATTGCTTTCTAAAAATGTTTGGCAAACATATCCCGAACTAGATGTTTGATATCAGAGCCTCTCAGAACTCAAGAGCAGATGATAGAAGTGAGAATTCGACTTTATACCGCGAGTAACATAGTGCAAAGTACTAAGTGATAGTTTAAAAGAAGAGCATCTATCCTGTTCATTAAAATACCTTTTTTGTCAACAGAACAACGTAAAAATATAAAATGCAAATGTAAAAGCATTTTCTGTGAGTTGATGGCAATAAAGAATCATTGGAAACTTCTCTCAACATGATATGGTTGGGCAGCAACAACAGCAAGCTAAAATGTTCTAAAAATCTGCAAAATAGCAAGACGAAACCACAGAAGGTCTAGAAAAAGTCATTTGGCTCCATCAAGACAACATCGAAACATTAGCATAAAAATCTGAAGCTGAGGAATGCAAGGTTAAAACCCTTGAAGAGAAACTAGAAGACAATGTTACCGTCGTTTAGAAAATTGAGTGACTGTGTAAATCAGTTAAGCTGTGATAATCATGGTGCTGCTGCTGCAGACTGTTGTGAAAGTCCGAAACTTTAGTGGTCGCACAGAAACTATATGCGCGGATAGCCTGACGAAGAAGTTAAAATATACCAACTTGATACTATTGCTTCAAAGTAATTGTGGCTTCGCAAACCTGTGGAACTAGCACAAGTGCTTGAATTTAGTTTTGATAACAAACAGGTAACGCCATTCTGATCTCATTCTAAGGAATCGAGAGTAAAGATAAACCTCTCAATAGTACTCTTTTATGTTAGAAATATTGGGTTTATGTGTACTATTTGACGAAGCGCATTCAAGCTTCTACTTGAGGTCTGGACGACCCTGAGATGGCAGTCAGCGTTACAACTCTAGGAAATTGGATGACGACGACTTAGCTTTGAGACTATGCAAATCGGTTCATATAGTTACAGCTATGAGAGTACGTGATACCAAAACTAATGAAACAGAAAACAAAGGGAACCAAATTTCGTGCTTATCTTGTGATAAAAATAGGCACATTAAAGGAATGTAGGGTCTCAAAAAAGTGTCTATGTACAGACACTGTCGATACCAAATGTAGCGAAAGAAAAAATGCAAGTGTTAAAAGCCTAAAGGACAAATAGTTTCGTCACCGAGAATAAACAGTACGGCAATTGTCAGGTAGATAGAAAAAATTGGGAAGAGATAGCTTTTCGCCAGCTCATGTTCAGCGACTTCAGATGGTGCTCTTAAAAGAGTATTATCCAGAGTCAGCGTCAAGCTGGAAATGATAATTGCTTTTTGTCCAATCAAGATCATCACATCTAAGGGAATGACACTGTGACATGTGAATCTTCTACTCGATAAGCAACCCGATCTTCTTCAGAAACAGCTGCAGAGCTGAACATTCTATGTATCAAAAATGGTTTTCGGATTTCGAAAGACCAGCGAAAAAAATGGTTTGATTGCAACAAACAAACCAAGAAAGCCACGCAATATATTAGACAAATCAATGTTTAATAAAAATTAGAAAATGTGGCTCCTTACAAGATTATTTATTCTAAACAGCAACTGTTTGCTACACATTCATCACATTAACTTCAATTTTTAACAAAGAAGAGTTTCGCTTTTATAGTTTTAAATGCAGAACTTGATGGTATAGAAGTGAATAAATAAAACAAATGATGACATGCTGGATATATAACCGAGGAAAGCGTATTGCAAAACCTTCAAACACAATTTTATATAAAAGAATATAATGAATTAGAATTATTATTTCAGTAGATTAAGCAGGAAATCTCTTCTTACTATACTCACTGCTAAGTAAGTGCTATTAGTAGGATCCTTATAGTCCTCGTATTTATTTTTAGCATTATAAAAAAATTGTTTGCACATGTGAGGTATCCCTAGCTTGCGGCGATAAGGATTTGAAACCCCTTTTATTTACCTTGATCAGGGAGAGAAGACTTTAAATACTCGAGGGTAACTGGAGTTTTTAAACCGTAAATGCAAGTTTGCTTCATTCTGGGGCAGAAGGGAAGGCAAATAATTCGGATTACGTCTAAGAGGATAATAAAAATGGGGTGTGGTGTAATCTATTTATACGGAGAGTGCGAGTGTGCCATATATTCGCAAATTTTAAAATATTAACAGGCCGAGATTAAAATACACAAACGAACGAACTGCTGCCGGTTGAGCCGTGGCAATGCAGACAAAATTAATTAAAACACGTAGAAGTGAAGAGACCTGTCTGACGAGTTTGTGTGCGGAATATAAATGTTTAAACTTCGTACTTCTGGGCTATTTTTTTCTAAACTTTATGGATACATCTTTTTTTATTGGGCACTATTCAGTGAAAAACTTCTGCGCTTCTTGGAATGAACTGCGCTTAAATAAGTCCTCCAAGAGTTTGCTGCGTTTTATTAACTTTCTTAGATGACATGTACGGAAAAGGACTATTCGGAAGATGTTGGTTTTTCTGCATCGTTAAATTGATATTGTTCCTCCTTTAATTTTAAGTTTCTGGAAAAACTGGAAGAATAACTTCTTTGCTTATTAAATGGATGTTTTTGAACGAAGAAAGTAGCAATTTTTTTAAATTAAATTAGTGAAAAGTTTTCAAACTAGCAAGACGGAACGTATACTGGTTATTCCGCTGCTCTGCGTTTACAAAATTCGATAAGTCAGGAAGTTTGTAAATTTATTTCAGTATCAAGCTAGAAAACGAAAAACTACTGACATAATATTCCAAGCTCAGCAGACGGTTTATAACATCCGTATTATGCTGTCACATTTACGTGGAACTCAGGAAAGACAACGTGGCAATAAAATTCTCAAGCAAATTTACCAATTTCCACGCTCACTGCAAGGTGATACGGTTTTACATTTGACGAGAGTGAAGTTTTTCCTTTTAAACGTGCATTTCAACCAAACAAAATATTTGCATAATATTTTAGTTTAGCCGTGCAGTGCTCCAGACATGTATATTGCAGGTTTATTATACTATTATGACTCCGTTGGCGTACCGTTGAAGAAGTGATATGGGAAATGTGCTCCCATCATATAAGCAACGTAAATAATAAAGGAATTCAAAATATTTCAACGAGGGCTTTTTAGTTGCTTTTATGAACCAGACAGCTTTAATAGATTCATATGCATATATTACCATAGAGTCACTCTTTGAACTCATTATTTCATTTTCCCTATTATACTGTTATATTTGAGATGACCAGACTATTGCTCTCTGTAGAAATACCAAAAGAAATATTTTATGATCAATTAAGAAGTGCTCGCAGAGCAGCTTCAATTAGTCGTGGATGAGAACTTTGCAATGCTCCTTAAATTTATTATAAAAGTCTATGTTTGGCATTTTTTATACCTTCCTTATTTATTATTGTAAAATATTTTTTGTGATCTTTCGTATTTTCATTAGTTGTGTTAAAATAGTATTTCGAATATTGCTGGTAGATTTTTTTATGTTCCTGCTGTACTATTAAATTTCATACGTATCCTTTTTACATCGAACTTTACTAAAAGCCTTCGTAAAATTGTTTTCAGAAGCGCATTATTGCAACGGTATATTAGTTCCCTTTAATGGAAGTTTCCTGCTAAGAGTTAAAATGCACGAAACTTATCTTACAATAGCAGTAAAATATATCATTAAATTATGTTTCGAAAGTAATATATATATCTATGAAGAAAAGTATAAGCATTTACTCGCTCAACTTATATGAAAATTTCATTATTTTGTGTTTTTGTACAATTCAGTGCAATGGAATCCGGGAATAAATTATTATTTATGGGTTGGTACATGAAGTATTAATAGTTTGCCTCCGTTTTATACTTTGGAGTCCAGTCGATTTTGGATGGTGCTCATCTCAACTGGGCTGGTTTGTTTGGAATAATAAGAATAAGAATACAATAATTTGATTGAGATAACTTATATCAAAAAATTCTTTCTATACTTGCATGATAATATTTTTCTAAATAGTATAAACCTACAGCAGTGAAACAATAAATTGGAAATCTTATAATATGTCGTTATAAATTGAATTCCAACGAATTCTCTAAAATAATATTTACATACCCTATTTAATTTCGCAGACAGAAGACTTAATAAAGGGCAGAGATGAGATACGAGACAAAGGTTAAAGTGGTAGTGGACCTCTTTAAGTTATTCAGAGGGCAACCGAAGGCGGAGGGGCCGCTCGCTGACAGATTGGTAGTGTCAGCCAGGACTGAATACCAAATAGACTTTTAACGACTTGATGGACGCTCGGTGGACGGAAGTCGGCGTCCTTTCCGGCGTATGGACGGATTATCCTTGAGTCTAGGGATGAGATGTGATGTGCTATTGCGAAACACTGGCGGAGGAGCAGTTGAAAATATTTCAGATTCGGTCTAATGAACGGGAAGTGCAAATTTACTTTAAATTGGATAGTTTGCAACGACTCAACTAGGTTATCTCAAAGAGGCAATCTGAAGGGAACGGAAGTCACGTGACTGGAAGATCAAGCAGCTGCTGTCCCTTTTGGATGGGATTGACAAACGAGGTAAGAATGATATGCAGAGTGGCCAAGAAACTTGCATCGAATATAAAGAGGACCGATATGTAAATAGTTTGATTGCTGAATGTAATACAAAGAGGAACAGCTTGTGTGTGAATTGAGTTGAAAAACGATATACGTATGGCCAAAAATCACACAGTCTGAATTTGTGCAAGGTTGCAGTGGCAGCAGTAGAAGACTTAATGTATTATCTATATTTTGCAGCAAATTTAACTTAAACTAGCTGGACGCAAAATAAAAATAATATGTAAGATGGATGATATACCACTTCCCGAGTAAGTAGAGAATGCAACGACCGTGGTATTGCATAACATCGAAGCCGGTAACTTTGATGAATATCATATGCTGTGATGTATTTATGGTCAATTCAGGCTTGGCGTGCTCGAAACGAGTTAAAATAATCCTATTATCTTTTACGATAAAGTGACATTACAATAACTGAGATATTGATGGATGGTTTATGGATAGTTTTTATACTAGACGAGGGCATGGAACCTCACTTCAATTTTTCACAGTATCACGCCGATATTGCAGGCGACGAGCTTCGTATTAGTATGTAACTTTTAGATAACTAACGGAATATGGAAGCCAAAGAAATGCTGAGCGCTCGAGTCTCATTATTGGCATAAGAGGCAACGCGAAAGTACATCCAGTCGACGAACGCGAGCAAGAGAAATGTGAAATATGAGAGGCGAGGAAAAGGAGAAAAACAGTGCACATAATGACATATTCAAATTAAGCAATACTCGAAAATTACCCAAGGGATCTCAATACACCGTGATATACTTCTCAAATTTCATATTACGAGTTGGCGTAATTATGAAGGGAATGATAGAGGAGAGCAGGATTCCAATCTGTAATAGGAGGACAGGGTGAGTCCGAGAAGGAAGGCACAATTCCCCCGTCTTGTTTCGCATTCATCGGACATACGCAATCAAGCAAACTAACTTGAAGCTTTTGAGGTGTACTTCTCGCAGGAATAATATCGAAGTGTGACCGAAGGCAAATTAAAAGGCATGCCAAGGATTAGGGCGTAATTAAAGCGGAGAACCGCCGACCATTTTGGACAATGCGACGAGATGCTGTCATCTGAGATCCCCGTCGACCGCAATATTAAGAGATCATGTTTCTGACACAAACCCTTTGAATAATAAGCCGTATTATTTGCTGTGACCCCTACCAGTGGAACTCCAGTTGGGAAAGTTACGTTAATTGGATTGTTGTTGAAGAAAATGATATAACGCAGTATTTGGCATTAATATGTCTAGCGATCATTACTCCAAGAATATTGTGCAGGTAGTTATGAAATAAGTTAACGTTTTGGATAAACTGCGAATTAATCAAAACAGCAATGTGATTTTTAAGGTATTTTAATAAATTTTACTGCCTTTGAGCAACATTTATATGAAATTCAGTACAACTTAAATGAAATAATATGCAACAACAAACTTCGCTAGATGTGAAGAAATATTCAGCTATAAATTCTAAAACATCGATGCGTTCCCTGTCCTTTAAATGAAAAAAATATTCCCAAACAAAAAAAAATTATTTACATTTTGTGCCCTGAAGGCTGAGAATGGTTTTTAGATGTCAACCTCTTTCCAAAGAGGTAATACCGGTTTTTAAAGAGGTAAATAAATATTATAAAGAAGGTAGAAAGGAATAAAGTAAAACAATTTCGTTACAAATCCAACCAATACAATTCATGGACTCTCGCCAGATCTACCGAAGTTGCCTTTTGTAAAGCATTTTCTGAGTGTATATAACAATAGTGTTCAACAACTTTTTTAAATGTGCAAGAGGCCTCAAATTGAATTAATATGGTAATACCTGGAGTGTTTCTTATATGAAGAATACAAAAAATATGTAGCGATTATGTAGTTATAAATGAGTTATCAAGTTTCAGTTTTGTTTTACTAATGGATTCTCAGAGATGTATACAAAAAAGGAAACTTATTATTATATATTATTAGGTTATTTTATTTTATAACTTTATTGAAGGAAACGTTTGAAAGTTCCATAAAGTTTAGAGAGTAGAGATTTATCGTATGTGGAATATGCTGAGATTAGGAAGCTAGTCAACGTGCACAAGAGTAAAATGAATTATTTAATTTCCGGATGGCGGAAGAGCAAATAAAAATTGAAAAAATTAAAGGAGAGACGATGATTTATTGATCAGTGAAAATGATAACCATTCTCTATTGTTATAAAATATTGTAAACCTGGATGAAACTAATTGTGAACTAGGTATTAAAACGCGAAATTATATTATCGTATTACCATTTCGCTGTGGTATGGTGAGATTAAAAGAAATGATAATACACTTAGCAATGATCGCTAAATATTTTTTCTTAATATATTCTTTGTAAATTGCAAATGTTTCAGGAACACTATTAAATTATATATAATATATAGCTAACGCACGTTAGTACCACAGTACTTTGGCTGAGGATCAACTTTTCATTTATTACAATATTAAACACAATATGCAAGGCTCTGAGGGAAAGCACATTCATATTTTTTACAAAAATTATAAGTAGATGCTTATTATTCCATGTGGAGAAAAAAGAAAGTGGACAAATAATGTTTGGTGAGAACATATTCCCAGGCGTGATTGGGAGCAATATCAATAGACAAAAATAAAAAATGTTGGAACCCACATATATACAAGAAAGTGGAGTCAAGATGCAATTATTTCAGTATTCATTTGGGCTCGTCTTCCTTAGGAACAATTCTAAATAAAAGCATTGCAAATATAAATAGCTAGGTGACGAAATTCTACTTTAGCTAAAGCAAAAGTGTACGAGGTCATTCAGTACCTACAATTGCATTTTTTTTACTAAATTAAATGTTAAATAAAATGATTGAGGGTTCATTTGTTTGATAATTTTATTGCTACAACTCTATTTTTATAAAAACGAAATATT
Organism: Helochares maculicollis; assembly: GCA_033557835.1. Classification (NCBI taxonomy): domain Eukaryota; kingdom Metazoa; phylum Arthropoda; class Insecta; order Coleoptera; family Hydrophilidae; genus Helochares; species Helochares maculicollis. Next base: position 60,713 of record JAWQRO010000022.1, read on the forward strand.
TTCAATAGAACGGCGTTCTTAAAGTAATTGACTCCACTAATTGTAACACTTACTTTTAAAGAAAACGTTAGTTTTGATCTTTGTCTTAATTTTTGCAATAAACACTCGACTTTCTTTAATACATATGCAGACATTAACTTAAATTATGCAATTGCAAAGTCTCATTGAGAAATGTGTAGACAATTACAAACCAGGTCTAATAAAGCCTTGGTTTAATGTTAATATTTGATAACATGAATAAAATCAATCATTTCAAAGCGGATGCGAAAACTAATAGTACTAGTATATTAAAATAATTGTAGTTTTTAATATGTGCATGTAAGGACTTTAGGAATACATCACTCAAATCTTTGCTACATAGGCAACAAGCGCTTTGGAAGTAATAGAAATGTTATTATATCAGTGCCGAGTCTTCTTGATTATAAAAGAGAAATTTATATTGCAGTTAGCATCTTAGCAGAGCATTAGCAACTAAGAGATGCAACAAACCAAATACATTAAAAAGAAAAAGAAAAAGTAGGAAGCGGTACCTGCAAGTCTGCTCATCGTTTCGAACCACGATTTATTAGTGCCAAGCTTTCACAATTTCCTTAAACAAACACTTCTTTTTTAACGAAAAAATCCTAAAGAATCATAGATACGCGACGCCATAAACTATCGTGTCAAAGTGTAAACTTTGCTAATGTAAAATTTATATCTTAGTGATTCAAATATTTACTTAAACAAAGGATATCCTATTGGAAAATCAGGAAGCTATACATCTCAAAGGCAGCAAAGCAAAAGCAGGTTTTTTGTCGCCATTAGTTTCGCAAGTGGCGCTGTATATCTTCCGGAAGATTTATCTCCTTAACATCCATCATCCTTGTGCATTTTCCTTGTGAATTTTTATGCATTGAGATTGCCGTCGAATGGCAGGTTGGGATGTCGTTGTGACGTAAGAGCGTCTGCTACTCCACGGTGGTTGAATTGCGTAACGTGGAACTAAATCGATTGAGTCAATATTAGCAGTAATTCGAAATGCCGCACACAATAATATGATGGGACTGTCACTTTCAGTTGTACGTTATGAATAACAACATGCAAATGCAAAATTGGTTATACTAGATACCCCTGGATAGCACTCGAACGCAATGAATTTTAAACCAGACATGGGAATTCATATTATAAAATTGGATTAGCGATAATGAAAATTCCAAAATAAAGTACTCGTCCAAATCGTTTTTGTCTGGATTTTGTTGCCTTTTTATTTACGTTGAACTCTGGGTATCTGATTTTTTAATGCGTCTGGGTCATTTGTATTAATACGGATGTGGGTGCGGCTCAGTCGAAGCGTTGATAAACTGATGGAAAAATATTGTTGCTAAAGGTATTTTCGGCACCGCTCAAATATGCAGGTGCTTTACCTAGCTGTAGCTCGCCTATTTAAAGACATAAGCTTTTTATGGTGGACAAAGATCAGATATTTAATTAAATTTGTTGATCCCTTAGCTATGTAAGTAACATAGTTCGCATCAGTCAGTGATCTATATTGTGCGAACTATCCAGCTTACTAATAAGCTGAATTGTTTGGATACCGAGTCCAGTCTGTGGTCTCCGGCTGGACACGTTCCCTCCGTTTCTGACGCTACGATTCATTCCAAATTACTAAACAATCCTCGAGGTATTTGCCGAGCTTGTCACTGCATTTTCATTAAGCTCTATATTAATTTAGTAAAATATTTTCTTAAGGTTGACTGGCTGGGCGAGCAGTTGGAGGATGTTATATAAGTGCTTTTAATATAAAATTCTGCTGCAAAATTTACTCTATTATTTCACACTAGAAGTAGCCTGCAACTCTGTTTGCGAACATTTCAGAGTTTGAATGAATTTTAATGAATGTATTGTCATTGGTAATATACGATTAGATGCCAAATTGTAGCCATTATGATATCGTTTATCATGTGGCGAAGCGATTTCGTTTTAATCAATCTTCCTTTGAAGAGTCTTATTTTATTATTATCTGTACAAAAATTTAAAGCATAAACTGGAAATTTAAATATAGCTGCTACGCTAACAAACATTTATTTATTGCATATAGTTTGCAAATATAATTTTAAATGCTGTACTTATTTATCCATTATAAAAAAACACTTAACTTAATTTGTGGTATGTTTGACAATATGAATACAAAATAATTTCTCAATTTGACTAAACACTTTTTAATAAGAAAATCTGCCCCTGATAAATATTATGACAAACCAGGTGCGCAAGCTTAAAAATTTTTTCATGAAAAAATACGCAATTATTGAAAATCAATGGTAAAACATTGGATCCATTTCTTGGGCAATTTATGGATACCATTCCAACAGAATGCTTCAACTTTCATTGATATCCATTCATCGAGCCATTTTTGTACATCCTCGAAAGTCTTGAAATGTTGCTCAGCCAGTGCGTGTCCAATCGATGAGAAGAGGTGTTAATCAAAAGGCGCTAGGTCTGGTGAATACGGTGGGTGGGGTAGGAATTCCCAACCAACCAAATAAATCGTTCCTTTGGCCACTTTGGCTAAATGTGCAGAAGCATTGTCATGCTGTAGAATGACTTTGCCGTGTCTTTGAGTCCATTCTGGGCGTTTTCCGATCAACGCGGGGTTTAAATTGATCATTTGTTGTCGATAGCGGACGGTTTCAACTATTTTGCCGGATTTGAGAAGCTCGTAGTACACTACTCCCTTCTGATCCCATCACACACAAAGCATTGTCTTCCTCCCAAAACGATTCGGTTTTCTACTCGATGTTGATGGTTGTCCTGGCGTTACCCACAATTTTTTTACGTTTGGGATTCTCAAAAAACTCTTTCTTTTGTGGCGTAAAAGCAGGATTGCACATCGTTTTTCGTCTTTCCATCTGCCGTTTGTTCAGTTTGTGTGGAACCCATTTTTCAACCTTTTGAATCTTTACTATGGCTCTCAGGTGATCGGAAATGGCTTGCCGCGTAACATCCAACTGCTCCGCCATCATTTGTTGTGTTTGTGTATCGTCTTCGTCCAATAATGCTTGAAATTCGTTATCTTCAAACTTTTTTGTTCGATTTTCACGTTCTTTGTCAATAACTTTGAAATCTCCACCTTAGAAACGTTGAAACTAGCGCTCACCCGTCTGGACAGTTGGAGCAAGGTCACCGTAAGTCTCTGCAAGAATTCGATGACTTTCCGATGCCTTTTTCTATTGAATGAACTAGAAAATCATTAGATGCCGCAAATGCTCTTTATTTGTCTCAAAATTCGACATGTTTAACACGAAAAAGAAGTATGCTACTAGCTCGTGAACAACTAAACGAATATGACGTTTTGTAGTGACTAGTCTTACCATAAAAATGGCGCTTTAGGTTCCAAGAGTTACTTCAATGCACTATCTCTTTACAACAAAACGATATTTTAAACTGGCGCACCTGGTATCTTTGACATCCTAGACAGGAGTTAAGATGTCGTACAACAAATTTTTCATCTTTAATATCAAAATACCGGCATCACAATTAATTACTGTTTTCATCCCTAGTAAATTTAGTTAAAAAATGTGTTTTGTAGTTATTTCTTTGCTTTTAAAAAGGAATGTACCTTCTAGTCGATAACTAGATCAAATTTTTAAAAATATCTGTGTATATAAAATGCAAAATAGTTTTCATCCGTTATTTTCATCTGCAAGTCGAAAGTAGAAAGAGGCCATATGTGTGATTTAAAATTGAACGAAGATGATATTCAATTTCTAGCACAGTGTCAGGCTTAGATATATTAGAGTCGTTAAAAATCTTTCAACCTTCATTTTATATTAGTCATTTCATGCCATTCCAGAAATAATTAAATAAATCATAAATTGTAAGAACATAAACACTATTCTTTCATATTTATAGAGCGCTATTGTCATGATATAAGTAACAATTTCACCGTCTAAAACAGACTGCTACTAGACAACAAAATTACCATCATGCAATGCATAACATATTAAATTATGAAGGTCCGTCCAGAAGCAAAAACTCGTGCAGCCAGTGCTAAAAATTTAAAATCTAATTTTGCTAACGCCTTAATAAAAATCTAGCTGGCGCTTCGCTTAGATCCACAACAGGGTGGCTTGATTGAAGTTCGGGCATTAAGAGTTTAGTAGCTGCCCGCCCTAGGAGGCGGCATAAATGGCCAACCTGATAACAATTAAAACAACTATAAAGTAGAGAAGCGGGGGTGTAATCTATGAGAGTCCGGTTGCGGTCAGCCATAACTGTAAAACAAAATAGTAGCGAATTATCCGACGCCCTCTAACGGCGCTATTCATATTATGCCCGTTCATAAACAATGTAGCCACATTACGACACACGGCCTCGCAAAATTTACACAGTCCTAATAACGAACAGTTCATGTAAAAGAATGCGCTATAATTGGTATACAACCCCTTTCTCACCCTATGGCTGCAAGTACCCGACACTTTTTTTATTAGGTAGAAGGGGGCTTAATTTGATATGTTCCCAAATAAAAATTTTAAATTTAAAAGTATCAAGTTACAATGAATATATTTTTTATACTATGTTATAATTTGTTTATTCCGGGTATTACGATAGCCCCTCACAGTTTCATGCCAATAAGAATATTTTGGCAGTTTTATTAGTTCGTTTGTTGTAAAATAGAAATGCATGAGTAATTTCGCATACAGTCTTGGCAAAGCAGACATACTGATAAATACACGCAATTATTCAAACCCAAGGCTATGGATATAGTGTATACTATTGTACATGTAAATTCTAGACCACCTTTTAGTACCTTACGCAAAAGTTAAAACTTTAATAACTTTACCTATTTATGACGCTTCCTGGAGCGGTCAGCTGCTATGAAGTCTTAATGCTGGTGCTTCAATTAAGCTCTCTCCCGCTGCATCCCAACCGAGCGAACAAGGGATTTTTATTAAGAGTGTTAGGAAAATTAGATTTTAAATTTATGCATCACTGCACGCAGGTTTTGTTGTATTCAGACCTTTAAAAATGAACTTTCTGTATATTTTTAATTTAGGATTGCCGGCTCGGCGTAAGCATAGACGACTCGGTTATTATAAGAAAATATTCCGTCTGTTTTTTCATTAAAGCATTTTGTTGTATGCAAATAACTTTGGATTATATTCAGACGGATTAATTCTTTCATCGTAAAGTAATCAAGTTTATTAATTCGATTTTCGTTATGCGCCTTCACTCATAAAAGACAATTATATAATGTCCCGCTCGGTCGCATGTTACCAAACGACATCGAGTTACTCGCAATTTCATCTTAACTGTTATGGGGTATAATATAGAGGGCGTTATCGTCCACTATTATTAAATATTGACCTCAGGCTAACCACTTTGTACGAGCAGCTGCATATACTATATACTATACACACTATCTATGCTTATAAAGGGATATAGTCATATTATACACAAGACCTTATCTAAATTTATGAGTGGATTATTTTGTCTGAAAAATTTGTTTAAACAAGCATCTACTTCGTTCTGGCAATTCGGGTAAATGTAAAAAGTTTTATACTTTCAAAAAGGTTAACAACAAACAAAACTACGAACATATTTAGAATAATAATTCCAACAGGATGCTACAGTCCGGTAATGGGATTGACGGCGGGCGTCCCTCGGACTTTGATCCCGCATAATCGAGTGAAAGCTCGTGGCCGTTGGTAGGTCCGCTGCGACAATCTAGTTTGTCAAGCTTCGGTTCTTATTTCCTTTTTACCTGATTCTGAATTTTACGTCGCAAGATTGTTCTTGTGTTTAAGTTATTTCGCAACATCACAGCCCTCCAGCGAAGGGGCTGCAAAATGTGTTTGACCGGAAGTGGTAGATGGTGGCAGCTGGAGCTTCCGAGCACTTGCGTTAGCTTCCTGTTTGTCCGCGCCAACCTTAAACTTTACCCCATCTTGTGACTTGGAGCGAATATATTTTGAATTGATAATAAAAGGCTCGCCTCTCATGGTCAGTTTACTTTGGAAAATTGAAAACTTTCAACTCGAAAGAAGGATGCTCTACTAACGAAGTTATTTTCAATGGTTTACTATCCTCAAAGCTCTTCCAGTTGAGATCCTAGTATAAAAGAAACTTGCGATGTGAATAGAATCGTGAAAGCCGAAAGTAATAATGTTATTATTTGGCTTTGTAAGAGACTACATATTTATTTATGGCGCTAAAACAAATAATTTAGCATTTTAATTCAATTGTAGTGTCCTATAACAATAGAAAGGATTAAATTATGTAACAAAATTGACTTACATTTATTTTAATAATTTTGTAAGTACCCAAACTATTAGCTTGCTTCTCAAGTATAAACTTTCTGCTATAAGTGTGGACTTATCTCAAGTTTTTTCCATTTTCTTTATATAGTATGTAAATACCCAAAAATTCAAATAAAATAACAGGTTATAAGCTTTAAGTTAGTTTAATGAAAAATTTTATCTCTCAATAGGCCGTAATTCTGAGCAATTTGGGGGTAACACATATGATTTAGACCAAAAGATTTGGATTTGTTTAAAGTGTTTCACATTTTGTGTACTATGCAGCCACCAATAGAGTTTGAAATTTTCTTAACACATTGCAAAACACATTTGGGCAAAAACCAACATTCTTGTCGCCACATTTATTGGCGATACCACTGGGTTATATTCTGACGTTGGCTCAGTATTTGCAAGTTTGATTATATCACACTCACAAATAGAAGAGGCAGATGAATAAAAGACTACTAGTCACCTTATATTAATCAAGGATATATTTTTGCTAAAATCCAACACCTCAACTTACAACTAACATAAAATATATAAACTCATTGGGAAAAGAACTTTCTTTGCAAAGTTAATTACTTGTACATGATGCGCAAGTTTAAAATGTCGTTTTTTGTAGGAAAAGTTATAGGGAGGGCCAGAGAAATAATATTGGGCTTAATATAAGCAAAGAATAGAAATTCTGTGCTATAAGTTTTAATGCAATATATGAAATAAAAAACATCTGACGATCATCACCGCCCTAGATGCTCATTGAGAATAATCAACCAGGTGCCCAAATTTAAAATGTTTTTATCATGAAAAATACGCAATTATTTAAGAACAATGGTAATACATTTTATATTCAAAGTATTGGCCCTCGCTTTTTACACATTTAATCCGTCTCTCGGCCAATTTATAGATACCATTCCAATAGAAAGCTTCAACTTTCATTCATATCCATTCATCTAGCCCCTTTTGTGCATCCTCGAAAGTCTTGAAGTGTTGCTCAGCCAGTGCGTGTTCCATCGATGAGAAGAGGTGATAATCATAAGGCGCCAGGTCTGGTGAAAACGGCGTGTAGGGTAGGAGTTCCCAACCAAGCTAAGAAATCGTTTCTTTGACCACTTTTAATGCGTGGTTTAAATTTGTTGTCGATAGCGGATAGTATTAACTGTTTCGCCGGGTTTGAGAAGCTCGTAATACACTACTCTCTTCTAATCCCACCACACACACAGCATTGTCTTCCTCCCAAAACTATCCACTTTTGTACTCGATGGTTATCCTGGCGTTATCCATGATTTCTTACGTCTGGGATTGTCCAAATATATTCATTTTACATCGCCAGTTACAGCCTGACGCAAAAACCCTTCCTTTTCTGGCTTAAATGCAGCATTTCGCACAGTTTTTTGTCTTTCCATTTGTCGCTCGTTAATTTTGTGTGGAACTCATTTTCTAACCGTTTGAATCTTCCCCATGGCTCTCAGGCGATCGGCAAGGGCTTGCCGAGTGACATCCAACTGCTCCGCCATCATTTGTTGTATTTGTACTAGGTTAGTTGAAATGTTCGCGGAGCGGGGAAAAAAGGGCAAAAATAAAAACCATACCTTTAGTCTTTAGTGTATTATATCATAACTTCAATACTTTTTCTCCAACGGTTTCCAACTCAGTTATACTATCTCTAAAATGGTTTTCTGGAAGCTCGTCAAAATATTGGTTCACAGTCGCTATAAATTCGCTAAAACGCTTTCCACGGAGAAATTTTTTTAAATTTAGAAATAGATGGAAGTCCGAAGGTGCTATATCGGGAGAGTAAGGCGGATGTTCGATCAATTCATACCGTAAATTGTTCAATTTGGCCATTGTTTGAACATGTTTGTGTGCTGGCGCGTTAGCTCGATGGAAAAGGATTAATTCTTCTTCAAGCCAGGTCTCTTTTCTTTAATTTTTGTATTTAGCTTATCCAACAGATTTGAATAATACTCTTCTACTATGATTTTACCGGTTTGAAGAAACAAAATGCCCTTTGCATCCCAGAAAACGAATACCATAAACTTTTTGGATGATTTGGACCATTTTGGTTGTTTTGGGGCTGAACAACCAGGCTCAGTTCACTCTGAGGTTTGTTGTCACAGCTTGGGTCATAGTGGTACACTCAGGTTTCATGCATAGTAACGAAATGACGTAAAAATCTTTTTTATTTTTTTTTAAAGCTCGAAATGTTCCTTAGAAAGATTCATTTGAAGTCGTTTTTGATCACAATTTAAGAAATGCGGCACTCATCGTGCACAAAGGTTTCTGAGGCCTAGCACATCTTTCAAAATATGAAGTACTCGCTCAGTTGAGATATTCATTACCTCAGAAGTCTCACTCAATATCATCAATATCATCAATGGTATCAATTATTTCTTCAGTGGTCACACTTTTTTGACGTCCTGAACGAGGATAATCTTCTAGGCTTGTACGACCACGTTTAAATTCTAATACCCACTTACAGACCATTGTTTTAGATGGAGCAGCAACCCCTAACACATTCACCTTTTCAGTATAAATTTCTATCGCCTTCAAACTCGTTTTCACTAAAAACTTTATTACCGCACGATGTTCAATTTTTTCCATGATTAAATTATGTTAACACGTCTAACATCAAAGCGTCACAAAAACACACTGGCAAGTCATAACGAGTTGAAATTTGCAAATGCGTTCATTAGAAGCATGTGACCTTGAATGCAGTCAAAATTGTATCTATCAACGAATTAAAGTCTTCGCTCCTCTAACTTTTCAAGTAACCTAGTATATCGTCTTCGTCCAATAATGCTTGTAATTCGTGGTCTTCAAACTTTTTTGGTCGATTTTCAGGTTGAAACGTTGAAACCGGCGTTCACAAGTCTTGACAGTTGGAGCAAGATCGCCGTAAGTCTCTACAAGAATTCTATAACTTTCCGGTGCCTTTTTCTTTTGATTGAACAAGAAAATCATTACATGCCGCAAATGCTATTTACTTGGCTCAATGTTCGACATATTTAACGCAAAAAAGAAGTATGGTACTAAATCGTAAACGACTAAACGAATATGAGGTGTTGTATTTGGCGGCAGTCATACTAAAAAATAGCTCTTTGTGTTCCAAACAAAACGATATTTTAGACTTGCGCACTTAGTATACAAAATCATTTTGAATTATAGTCAATGCACACTGGTTTGATCCAAAGGAGCTTAAGTGAAAACTATGTGGAAATAGAGAAAGCTGCCTCCCAAGAGCTCTGCTTCAATTCATCAAATCATCAATATAGAAAAGCAAAATGAAATATAATTTTGTATTAATCCGTCTAAATGAATAACTTTGTGTGTAATGAATACAATGGGAAATACACTCAGCGATAATCGGACCACGAGATACGAAAGAGCCATTATAAACTAAATAATTGGGTATGTTGCTTTGAAAATGTGTGAAAAGGCAACATACCGATATTTTGTTTATAAACTGCTTTATAGTCGATGTCAATGTGCTTTCTAAAAAAATCTTAAAAGTAAAATCTCATTCAGTCTGGCATTAAATTGACTCCCTCGTAATTACATTTAGTGTGGTGCATAAGTTCATTTCATTGAAAACGACACCGACTTTTAATATTCATATCCTCCTAATTGAGTCGGTCTGTAACGTCGTTACACTAATTACCGACCTCGACTTTAAAAATTTGAATCTCGAATAAAACTTTTAATCAAATCGGGAGCCGGGGTAGTTGCCTATTCAGGTCGCTTACATTCATGTCGACGGGACTATTAAGGACAAAATTAAGAAAGGGTCCTTAACAATGTTATGCTGGCCGCGGGGGTAAACAACTAAGAAATCCAATTGAATTAGATCAGTACATCTCAAAAAGTTCCATTCCTGCTTAAAGAAAGAATCAGATTCTAATCCTTATTACTATGGATCTCATTTCTTTTCTCCTGAAATACCAATGCGAATTTAAAAGTAATTACAGAACGTATTCTTTTCGTTTTTGAACTATAGACGTGAAACTGCAAGAATTGATTAGAATATCACAGCAGCAGTACAGATAATCTCTCTCCCCTCCTACTATAACTTTACAATAATAAACATTTTTACTTTTCCTCTCCGGAAAATTTTGTGCACAGTTGGAGATAAGTTTCCGAATTGTTAACAATAGGCTTCTAATCCTTTAATTCGAGACCCCAAACTGTTCTGCTAGAAATCCCCTGTCCTGAACTGATAATTACATCAGCAGTCATAAAACGCAGTCAAGTCTTTTCGGGTGTATTATGCTCATTTAATAACCTGATTATTCCGGAGCTGCAGAATTGAAATCCTTCCGTGCGTACAATCGTAAAATATTTCCATACGCGGTTATGACTCACATAACTCAGTTATTGCGCCCGTATAAATTGATCTGTTTAATATTTTCGAAATTTTATTGCTGAACCTTTAAAATTTATGAAAGCAAAATGATTTTCGGAATGGTCGTTAAAACCTACAAACTTAACGTGCCTCGAATCCAACGAGCACCGCACCTCGTCGCGCCGAGTGCCCTATTGTTTTTAAAATGTGCAGGAAAGCAAACAGTTTTAAAACTTCTTTCATTTCGATTCTGTTTTTAAGTACTCTTCGAAACGACCGTAACCTTTTATGCCGCAATTACTTTTCGATTGTTTCTTTTGCCGAGTCTCAACTATAAATATAAATATACGTGAACGTAAAACACACATACATTGCTTTTTACTGGACCAGTCAATGGAAAATTACTCGAGTGAACAAAATGCCGCTGCTGTTAAAATAATCTTAATTGTTACACATGCCATTAAAATTTAGATGTTGAATGTTTCTAGAATTATGAATTTCTGAATTGTTATCACAATTAAACATTTCAAGGTGGTATTTATATTTCCTAAGCCAAAATAATTATAAAAAATATATAAAATTGAAGATTATAACAAAATTATCTTCTTATAATAAAAATTAAACGTTTTCTTTAGTCAAAAGTAGAAGATTTGTCAAAAAAGAAGCGCTTTCATTTATTTTGCTTATTACGGGAATATATGTGCTATAGCAAGGTATATAAAGAACAAACTATAACCTAATTTTGGTGCTCATTATTTTCAAAAATTCGCCTTTCCTGCTGCTGTAAACTGTTGTGGCGTTACAAAGGATTCCGTCTTTTCGTTCTTCAAAAACGATTCAATTAATTTTTCACGGTCTATATTTCACATAAATATCTGCTTTATTTCGGTTTTTTCAACGGAAAATTATAAATGATTGCCAAAAATTAAGCAACAAAAAGCCGATTCCCACGTCAAAGATAACAATTTATACAATCGTCTTGGCGAATAATTCTTTAAATATTAATAGCGGCACTGCACGGCGCGACTCAGCCGGATGGCATGGAATATAAATATGTACAGAACAATGTAACATGCTATCTAGACCAGCAAATTACCAAAAAATGCACCCAAAATTTATTGCACTGCATTAAGGGTCCAATTCACTTGCGAGATTTTATCAGTTTCCGCTTGTCAAAGCGCACTCCGAATTCGCTGCGAACACGCAACATCTACATTATGACAGTGGCGTCGTTTACTTTATTGTCTCGTGAACGTCACTTTTACAGACAATTGCAATTAATAACAATTTCTTTATAAGAGAAATGTTTTAATAAACCTTTCCAGGTAGAGCGAGAGCACGAAAGAAAAGTCTAAACTCAATTACTTAATATTTTTCGTATTTTTGGAAAACTCCACCGCTGTTTGCTGCACAAATATTAATTCGCGTCTTGGAATAATCAATATAAGCAGGTAAAAAGAAAGAAAGTTGTATGAATGTTGTATGTAGGAGCGCTAATACTTTTTATCTGAGAATGCAAAAGGAACCATGCTCAGCTAATATCAGATAGTAGCGGACAGAGCGAACCTTGTGCAAATGTTTGCAATGGCTCGATCAATAAAATTGCAGCCTGACAACACACGAACGAACTTAATTTATAATTAGTTACTTGTATAATTAATTGCATTTTTTATTGCGCTTGCAAGTAGAAAAACATGTTGATTGAGATTCATTTTTTGGAAAGACTATAAGCAAATAGACATTATTAGCCTGCTGTTGATGGCTCGGTTTGCGTGATTTTGCATGATTTGTTATAATTGACTAATATATTATTACATAACAAATTCGTAATCTGTAGGTACGGTTTTTCAATAAGGGCGGGTCAATGTTGAAATAGAATCAAGTAAATTATATGTGGGGTATTAACGAAATTCTTTTTTTCTTTGAAAGAATCCTGTATGCCATGTACAAGGGCGGTCCGATAAGTACATAGCCTACAAAAGCAAAACGAAAACTTTGTAAAAGTGTCGATTTATTTCTCAACATAGTCTCCTTTTAGCTCGACACACTTGACCCTGCGATGCTCTAACGTCTTTAACCCATCTGAAAAATATTTTTTCTCGAGGTTTGCAAAGTATGCTTTCCAGGCGTCGATGTACTCACCATTCGACACAAATTTCTACCCCGCGAGTGACTTTTTCACGTCTGGAAGTAAAAAAAGTTGCATGGTGCCAAATCTGGAGAATGCGGTAGATAGGGCAGCACTTCATAGTGCAATTCGACCAATTTAGCCGTGGCAACGGCGAAGTTGTGAGCCGGTGCGTTGTTATGGTGGAATAGCACTTTTTTATTCGCTATATGGAGTCATTTTTTATGCAAAGGGCAAAACTACACCGAATGGTGTAGTTTTGCCCTTCTCCAGGTAGTCGATGTAGATCACACCTGATGAGCCCCAGAAAACCATCACCTTTCCGGCCCTTAGGGCAATCTTCCCCTTCTTCGGAGCACATTCGCTGGGAAAACTCCACGTTGCGACTGTTTCTTGGTCTCTGGTGTGTACCAGGGGATCCATGCTTCGTCGACGGTCACGCAATGACGCAGAAATTCCTTCGGATTGTGCTTAAGCAACGTCAAACATTATTCGGAAGTAGTTTCGTGGTTTGTCATGCCCAAAATTTCATGCAAGATATGACCCACGCGGTCTTTTGAGATGCCTACGCTTTAAGCTATCTCGCGCACCTTTACTCGCCGATCTGCCAATACGAGATCGTGGATTTTTGTCACTTTATTCTCCGTGGTAGCCATTTTTGCGACACCTGGGCGTGGCTCATCAAAAACCGACGTGCGACCAGGTTGAAACATGTTGGTTTAACATGTTTCATTTTTGACGGTCGCCATCAAAGGAGAAGAGTCACCGTACACACCATTCAAGCGCTGTTTGATATTGCTGGGCGATTTCTCTTCCAAACACAAGAATTAAATCACCGACCGATATTGCTCTTTCTCCATTTTTCTAAAATCCATGGACACGCCCGTTTCCACACTTGGTCAAAACAAATCTACGGGTCCAATTTTGGTAAAATTTTGACAGTAGCCGCCTACGAGAATGTTCTACATAATAGTAAATCTCTCTTACGATACTAGCATCATCGGATGATGAGGATAAATACTTATCGGACTGCCCTCGTATCATTGGAATACATCATTTTCAGTGACTTTGCTGCATAAATCCGCCTAAATTTGAGTTATGGCATGGATTATTTTGACTCTAAGGGTCGATTCCTGCTTATTCCCGTAGACCTGCAAGTTTAAGAAACCTCGTAAGAAAAGTCTAGCGGCGTCAAATTATAAGATTTTGATGGCCAATCCATATATCTTCTGCGAAGGAATATCAAATCGTTCTTGCAAAATTTGCATTGTAGCCTCGGCTTTTTGGCCGTCCTGCTGGAACAACGTGTCGTACATCTTTATATCGTTTAATTTGGACCAAAATAAATCGCTTATTATCGTTCTGTAGCGCGCGTCGATAACGGTGATCGCCTCAACAACGTTGTGTTCATAAAAGTACGGAATAGTGACGCGGCCGGACCAAAATCCTCACCAAGCAGTAACGTTTTGTGGATGTATTACTAACTAGTCAACGTTTGTGATTATGTAGTGTATACGACAATTGTGTTAGTTAATGTAGGCATTCGTCAAAACATTTCCCTCTTCGCTAAACATCAAATTGGGGTATTCTTTCAAACGCTGCATTTCATAATTAGCGAACAAACAACGTTTTCTATGGTCAATAACTTTGAGCTTCTGGGTCAGTTGGATCTTGTAGTGTTGTAGGCCAAACTAACGATACAAAATTCTCCAACTTGAAGTAAACAAGAGTGCACTATCAGAAATTGACTGCTTCTGGTTCTCTTAGACACTTTACCGGACCACGACGTTGTTCCCGGCTAGCCTGGCGTTCGTTTGACGTACGGGTATTGGCTAATTGCTTACCAAACTGGACGTCTGAAATTTGGCTGCCAAATGTTGAAGAGTCGACTTTGCTGAATCAGTCTGTCAGCCATGACATGGGCGCAACGTTTGCACTAACGAATACTCATTTTGTCAATGAAGTTTTATAATTTGGACGTGCTTCTCGATCTTGTAAGTTCTCATGGTGATGTGACATCAATTACTAAATAATGCACAACAGATGTCAGTGGTCTCCAAAATAACATGGTTGCCACACTCTGCTAATATCAACCCCTCCCATTTGAAGAGCCCTTTACGTTACTGGGGCATTTTCTACGAAAACTATTATAATTAGGTAATTAAATTATTCTCATACCCTTTTTGATTTTCGATTTGTTTTTAACGTTCGGGCCGTTTAAAAAGGCAAACATTATTGTCAGTTCTACCCAAGACCTGAACTTATAGTACGAATATTCTATCACCGTATCAATTTATTTCTTGTTCTAACATTTTAATCTAAGGTTTATTAATGTTTAATATGATCTTTAATTGCATATTTAGCATTACATGAAAAATATCACCTAATCACCTTGCATGCAGATACATTAGGTATTTAATGAACTGCTAAAGTAGTGAACCAATTCGGGATTTAATTTTATTTAATTTTATTTAAATGCAACAGTTACAAGAAGTGGATGACCCCAACTCAGAATTGCTTTCTACCGCATCCCAACCAACATTCAAATAATAATATAAATTGATTTGGCTTTCTCGAGCGCTTAAACGAATCGTACCGACTCAAACGTTCAGTCGTTATACGAACAGAACACAATTCTAGCAGTTTGCAAAAACAAATTTCACAGTTTATTATGGAATGAACCTTCGGCTCAGTGCAATGATTGGATATGCCTCTATTCATGCCTAAATTGATTATCGAGAGTAATAAATTCATATCGTGTCGTGTTTATTCGATGGTTAAAACCTTTTGTGTCGTGGAACAAAACATGTCCATTATAAACATTCTGAATAAACTTACATAAACTTACAATATCAACGGAGACGCGTTTTTGCTCGTTGCGTGCAGTATATGTATTGTGTATGTATACAAGTTTGCCATTCAAATCGATTTTAAACTTTGGAAACGTATTTATTTTGAACTCAATAATTCAGAAGTTCGTTCGATGTCTGGCTATATGTTATGAGCTGTAAAAAACTAAATTTGTTCCTTAAAATATTCTCTTGTGCTGGATTATTTGTATTTTCCACATTCTCTCGGCTGACTGCCAATTTTATGGGTCTCTGGTGTAGACCAAACACTGCAAAATATATAAGAGTATTTTAGAAAATTTCGAAGTAAATTTTTCAGTTTACTCCTTTCAGTTGCCGTTCCTCTTATGGTAAAAAGTTTATCGCACGAAATAACTCCAAATTACTGTCACAAAACACCCGCGGTAAATTATGTTCTCGGTCGACCGAAGCCGTATCGTTATTTAAACAAATTTGGGTCGACCTGTGTAAACAAGTCTAATTTAGAAAAACATACGAAGTTACAAAAAATGCGGCATTAGTAAAACGACTAAATAGCAAAGGGGTGAAATAAAACATTGCAAATTGAAAAAGGCGAAAAAATTACGAAATTATAAAATTCATGAAATTACAAAAACTGCTCTTAAGAAGCATTTACTGTTTTTTGCAACAAAACACAAGGACTATAGGAAAATAATGTATAAGAGATTTAAAAAGGGGAAGCGGTTAATTGCCTGCTGTATAAAATTTCATTTTTATAGGAATGTTTTAGTTCAGGTGAAACCATTATTAAATTCAAGCTTATTTTTAAAATGAGTTTTTGATATAAAAAATGAGCGTAGTCTACCTCGCATTATACAATTTTTTCAACCAGACGGGGCTTAAACAAAGAATTCAGTTTTCCCTTTTAAATATTTTAAGCAGAATAGTTTTTATTCTCGCCGCCAATTTTTTCATTACATTTATTTAATCAAAAGCTTTTAGACCTTTCCGAATTAAAATGAAAACAATAGACATGTATGAAAGCAAAACTCGACTGCAAAAATGAGGCTGGCTTCGCCTGAGAACTAAATTACGCATTGTGTAAATACAAAAATGAGTGCTTATTACATTTGTGTCTTACATAAGTATGTACGTACATTTGTATATATAAGGGAGGAAATATTAATGTAAAATTGATAACTTGCAACATATTCTGGGTTGTTCAATAAGTTATGAACGAATGTTAAAAGTGTGTAAGTTCTTTCTCCTACAATTAATACAGTAGAAAGATGGGTTGCTGAATATAAACATGGTCGTACAAGCCTTGAAGACGATCCACTTGAAGATTCTTCAAACGCAACAACAACATCGTAGAAAAAATACAGGATATCAAAGTGGAAAATCGTGGAATGACTGAAAGTGCCCTTAGCATTTTGTTGGGCAGTGAAAGCAATATTTTGACGGAAGTATTTGGTTTCGGAAAGCTGTGTTCACAATTGGTGCCGCACTCGTTGACAATGGAACAAAAGCATTCGAATTCGACTTTCTCAGTAACATTTAGACCGTTTTCGAAAGGATAAAGTTGATTTTGTGTATTGATTCGTTTCTATAGAAAAGACTTGGGTCTATCATAATGAATCAAGAGGCTAAAGAGTGGTGTGAACATGGTTCTTCGGCTCCAAAACAAGTTGGTGTTCAGAAATCGGCCAAAAAGGTGTGGGCATTAGTTTTTTTGAGTTGCGCAAGTAATTTTTTTGCGGATTACTTGCAACTGGTAGAACAATAAATTCTGAATATTATTGTAACCTTTTAGACCAGTTGACGGCAATAATTCCTGAAAAAAAGCCCGGTTTGCAGAATAAAAAAAATCCTTTTTCAACAGGACAATGTACCAAGTCACAAGACAATGGTTAAAATCGGTGAATTAAAGTTCGGTCTATTAGAACATCCACCGTATTTCCCAGAATTGGTCCTTAGCGACTAAAAAAATGCATGCATGAAAAGCGTTTTCCATCAAATGATGCGGTCATAGCAGATGTGGAAGCGTATTTTACAGTCCTTCCACATTCTCTCTTCAGGAATGATGTTCAGGGAGACTATATTGAATAGTAAAGTTTATTTCAAACCATAAAATTATATTTTTCTTATCAAACCGCAAAACTTATTGGACAACTTAGTATCATCTTTTCTTTGGCATAATAATTAGGTTTAATTAACATTTTCTTGAACATATTTGCTACTTATTAAATGCAAGCTCATCTATTTGGTAGGTACACTTTTTCATGTATTTATAGATTTTATAATATTTCATCAATTTCTCCGTTAATGTTGTACCCTGGATTATTTTATCATAATGTTGGAAATGTAATGCTACAGCAATATGTCATATTAATTGAAAACGTTTCTTTAAAAACTACGAAATGCTTTTGAATATGCAGAATAGGAAGCCAAGATTGTGCGAGGTTTTTTGAAAAAGTTTATATTTTTATGCTTTATTGTGGTTTTAAATGGATTGTGCTAAACTGTTAGCCTACCATTTTTATTGCGCTTAGATTATTTTATTTAAAATTTAGGTATTTATACAATTAACTTTAATGTTGCAGCACTGGGCAAATTTGCAAAATGTACAGAGTAATTCCATAGAATAGCTCCGCATGTAAATTTTATACAGTTGTAATATTTTATTAAACAAATGCATAATTGAACTACTTCAATCATATGCTGGAATTAATGCCGCTATATCTGAATGCAAATAATGCATGTTCTCTACTATTCTCAACGGGAACAAAGGAAAATTTAATAAAAGTCTGTATCTCAACTTGGAATTAATATGTTTCTATAGCACAGAAGCAACTTGTTTTTTTAATTATGACAATAAATATAATATAATAATGACATACTATTTAGAATGGAAGTGAAGGACTAAACGTGAACGGACGGGTAACTTTATATTGCAACGTATATTGAAAAGCTACCTAATTGGCGAAGGGTGGTCATACAAGGGTTTGACGTTGACCGACTAATTAACGTGTTCGTCCGCTATATGATACCTTTATGTAGTGCTTCTATATTAAACTCTATATTTGTTAGGTTTCACGATTCATAATGAAGTCTCTGGAATTATTTAGACATCAGTAAAATTGATTACGCGTTTATTGCTTTTTTCCTCTGAGACAAACGCATATTACGTCCAAGAAAAATAATCTATGTGAACTTTATATATATATATATATATATATATATATATGTATATATATATA
>JAWQRO010000227.1:0-47816 GCA_033557835.1 Helochares maculicollis
TTATACTCTCAAACATTTTTTGCTTGTATTAATTATGTTAAGCATTTCAATTCTATTTGACAATTTGGAATTTGATCATCTAAATGCTTAATTTGAATAATTGTGTATTATTGTCAATAAACGATTTCAAAATTTTGTATTGTGGATGACATATATATGATGCTACTCAATTCATTTAATAGCAGTAATAAAAAAACAATAAAAAATGGTAGCATTTCAAGTCGTATATAGTTGTGCTTCCACTGCATGGCAGCGACAAAAATCTATATGTCTCGGGTGTTTTATTTGTTTCTGTAAAACAAAAGAATAATATAAAATATCCTTCCTTTAAGTTAATCGTTTAAATAAAATTAAAGTATTGTATTGATGGGTATTTAATTAAAATGTGGAGTTGTATTGCTATTATGTTATGTTCAATAAAACTAAACCAGTCCAACAAATGAAATTGCCTGGTTTACCCAAACTTTAACCAAATACAAAAATGTGTAATTAACAGCACAACTTGTTGCATAAATACGACCACATATTTATAAATTGCACTTTAACAAATTTAACGATTAAATAATATTAGCATTACTTATATATCCTTCTTTAACCCACGTCCTCATTTTACCTTTGAAGAATCAACTAGACACTGGGTCTTAAGTAACTCGCAAGTCTATCAAACAGTCAACGACAACTAACCTCAAAATAATTGAATACAAATATTTTATATACTCCAAAAGGGATTGTAAGAAATTGATGTATATAGATGCAAATAATTTACCAAGGCTATTAGGAACGCATAGGAGATCATGTATGAGTAATTATTCATTCACAGGAACGTACAAATTATCATTTACATTGCTCAAATAACGCTGAGTAATTCCTCTCCATCTAAAACTCAGAACTCTTGTCCTTAGTAATCATTCTAATAGAAATAAAAGAACACTGCATTTAACTGTAGTGTATCACTTAAACATTTTCAGATTTAGTTGATTTTGTAAAATTAAATAAAAAATGGTTCCCAGCATACCAAATTTCGTTTACTACTTGATACCTGGCCTTACAGCCCTCTACGCATATAGGAAATATAGAGAAAGCCAATGGGGATGGTGTAATAACAAAGCTAAGCTTAATGGCAAAGTCGCTATTGTAACGGGAGCAAATTGTGGCATTGGTTATCACGTTGCTGTAGGCCTCTTAGAAAAAGGAGCCCTAGTTATATTCGCCTGTAGGAGTGTAAGGCGTGGATTAGAAGCAATAGAAAAAATCGAGAATGACTATCCCCACTTAAAGGCAGCTAAGAAAATTTGCTTAGAACTAGATTTGGCTTCTATTGAATCCATCAAACAATTTGCAAAAGAAATCGATGCTAATTATATGAAAATTGATATATTAGTGAACAACGCTGGTGTTGCATATCCTGAAAAGCAAAAACATTTCACAAGCGATGGCTTTGAGATCCATTTTGGTGTTAATCACTTAGGACATTTTTTGCTAACAACGTTGCTGTTGCCTAAATTGGAGCGTCATGATGGCAGTGAACGATCACGAATCGTTGTGGTCTCATCTAAACGGCACGAGAAAGGCATAATCGATTTACAAAATTTAAATTTGGAAAAACAAAGTGATGGCAAGAGTGGATATGCAAATTCAAAATTAGCCAATATGTATTTTGCCAGAGAATTAGCAAAACGAACGAAAGAAAAAGGAATTAATGTGTACAGTCTCTGCCCTGGGTGGGTTTTCTCATCGCTATTTAGACATCATAAAAACTTAGTTTGGAAATATTTTATTGTGTTGATCCCTACTGCATATATGTTCTTACGGAGTGCTGAGCAGGTGAGATTGTTAAAATTAAGATAATTTTAAGTTGTTTAACTATTTATTTATTCATTAATAATACATTATTTAGCATTTTCACTTATATATACTCAGTATAGAATGTGATTGGGATTTATCAAGTTTCAGAAAAGTCCCCTAATTATGCATTGTATTTAGAGATAAATTTTCAACTTAAACAGTCCTTAGAAAAGAGGCAATTGCAATTAATGATCATTTTCATAAAATTTATTGTCATATTTTTAAAAGTTGAACACACCAAATTAAGTTCACTATACATTAGCATTAGTGTTATTGTAAATTCTAACACTTCATCATTAGTTTTAAGATTAAGAATAATTCTCTTGAATTGATGAAGCTTAAAAAAAGCGAACATTGCGACATTCCTTTCGGCAATAAATATTATTTTACTTTCAATAGTAACAGTATCATTTTGTGCAGTATGGGATATTTCTATGTCTATAAATGAATCCTTTCACTCCCTCTTAATTAAATTATCTTAAAATATTTTACAGAAAATTTTATAAAAAAAAATCACTGTTTTTTAAATTAATTTTTAGAAAACTTATTTTTCATTCTTAAAGAACAATTTTAATCTTGACTTTATCATTTGTAGCATTAAAGATCTTTGACATATCTACTTCTATTACCACCCCTCACTCTATTATGACTTAGATTTCTGAAAAATCGTCCAATATGCAACTGCTTGTAAATTTTTTTAACATATTTGTTTTCCTCTTTGTTAATGAGGAGGAAAAAAATCTTATAGTCATTTACTTGTTTATCCTTGCTAGTCAAGTTTTTGAAAAATTGGCAAAAGGGTTTCTTAATTTTGACTGAATTAAAATTCTAAAAGTATATAAGTTACGTCTGTGGCATTTTTATTTTTTAAGAAACGAAAATAATTTAAAATTCCCAAGAGGACTGAATTTTTCCGAATACATGAAGATACTTTTATTTTGCTATAGATAATCTTGAGGGTGGTAACCAAAGTGTCAGGTTTAAAAATCTTTAAAAAAATGTACTTTACAAAATTTTTATACCTAAAAATTCACAACTAGGAATATAATTGAAAATTGTTTAACATAGCCTTCATTTTTATAGGGAGCTCAAACTGTACTTTACTGCGCCACAGAACCAAGTTTATCCAACGAATCCGGATACTCTTACAGAAGTTGCCAGAAGTGCACTTCAAGCTATGAATTTAATGATTTAGTAGCGGAAAATCTGTGGAAGGCTTCTGAAAATATGTTGCAGGGTGTAAGCAGTCTCGAATAGGTTTTAGTATGTTCTTTATATTTCAACATTATTTGTAAACACAATAAATAAAATCTTAATGTATAATTGCAATTATAGTTTTAATTTTAACATTGACATTTTCTGGTGAGACAGAAGATATTAGGTACATTTTAAATTTATTGCAGAAAAGATCATTTTGTACTTGAAAAACACAGCCTTAACACAAACTTTTTTCTATTTGTAAAATACATATACACTTGCATATGCATTTAAATATTTAAGTGTATACCTATCGGTACATAGATGTGCATATACATTATATAAATGTATATATTACATTATATACATTCAAGGTTAATGTATGTTTAAAACTGCTTGACTTAACGGGATATTTGATAAAATTGTAGTTATTCAGGTTTTTTAATTTGGTTCTTTACTTCCTCCATTCGTTTTTTAACTTCTGCAGGGTCCCCCAGAAAAATCAAACTTCCGCCTTTAAGAGGTTGCATGTTTGAATCTAGCTTGTATAGGAATGGTATACCTGTAGGCAAATTTAATTTTTGTATTTCCTCTTCAGGAACCTTGTCCAGCAGTTTTACTAAACCCCTAAGGCTTGTGCCGTGGGCTACAATCAACACCCTTCTTTTGGCTTTAATTTCTGGGACGATGACTTCATTCCAAAAAGGAATCCCTCGTTTTATTGTAGTGTCTAAAGATTCAACACTAGGAAACTCGTTTGGAGGAACGTCCTTAAATGCAGGATCATTTCTTATTTCGTTGTAGTAAGGATGCCCGGGTTCTATTGGAGGAGGTGGGTTGTTATAGCTGCGCCTCCAAATTTGTACCTGCTGTTCACCATACTTTTTAGCTGTTTCAACTTTATTTAATCCAGTTAAAGCGCCATAGTGGCGTTCGTTTAGACGCCACGATTTGTAAATAGGAATACAAGATTGGCCCAGTTCCTTTAAAATTATAGCAAGGGTATCATTGGCCCTTTTTAGGGCAGAAGTAAAAGCTATATCGAAATGCAGATTTTTATCTTTAAGCAACTTTGCTGCACATTTTGCCTCTTCCCTACCCTTGTCTGTCAAGTCTACATTTACCCATCCACAGAATCTATTAGACCAAGTAGACTGGCCATGACGAACCATAACAACGGAGTAATTGTCAAAACTTGCATTGGTGCAGAAATTGATGGACATTTCACTTGAAATTTTGTCAGCAAGAATACAAACTCTTTTAAGCAGTTTGGAAATCTATTAACTGTTCATGCATTAATAAAACACTAGCTATAAAGATAAGCCTTCACATTGTGGACTTACATTATTTACTTGACATTGCCACAAGACTTTCTAGGAAAATTCGGCGGCTTTCTTTTTATTAAATGTACAGTCTAATTTTAAGCTGAGGACGGACCGTGCGGAAGTGGGATTATGGTTATAAATACTGCAGTGTTGCGGGAGAAATTTTTGAGATTACGAAATATTTTAGTGACTTTGACAATAAAGGTTAAACGGTCAGAGTAATGTCATAACCACCCCGTTCACATTAATATTCAACATATTACACTTAAAGAAGTAAACCCACCCCAAGAAGAAATATCCTTTGCCTTTGCTTATTGTTAATATGCAAATCTAATCAGTAGTTTGTTTTGAAAATATAGGAAGTTATTTATGGGGGGGAAGGAAGGAAGGTCACGGCCTTGAAATTCTCAACACTGAGTATCGGTTATAATATGAAGTTCGTTTACTTAGAAGCGTTAGTGCGCCAATGAAAATGTCGGTGTGGTCGAGCGCTACTTGTGTGGTAAAACAATGAGCTGGTATTTTTTAAACAATTCTTTCGCACTTGTTATTGATTGTTGAGGATTTTATTTCTTGAAGCATCTATGTAATTTTTTCAGGATTTGGCCATTCGCATGAATATTGCACTGCAGAGTACTTCCACGAACTTCAGAACCTAAAATAAAAATATTTGTTTTGGCAACCGCCAGTTAGCGACGTCCCTTCAGAAATAAAGATCGTTTTGGCATTTAAGAAAAAAAATCTGGAGTGTCTCCACTCAACATTCTCGTATAAATATATGTACGACATAAAAGTACTTACGATTAATAATAATAAAACTACAAACACGTATATGTGCTTTAAAACTAAAAGTAAAAGGTTTATAATTTATAATTAACACTAACGTCAATGTCTATATTCAACACATTAATATAATACGCTATGAAAATACAATAATATTTTATATATATTTGTGTGTGTATGTATTCATTTAATCCCAAAGTATTGTACATTAGATATAACTAGTCTGCAATATGGAACGCTTGTAAATACCCTTGGCGAAGGCTTGAGTGTTAAAATGTGAATTCATAACTAAAGGGAGGGTCCAGTTTCAGAATATAAATTCATAACTAAAAAATGAAATTTATGATGGTAAAGTTCCTCTTCCGGTTTTCAAATTTACACAGAACTATTTGTTATTGCTAAATTTGCCATGTTTAGCATTTTTGTAACACTTTTATTCCAAAGCCTACTAAATTTGGAATTTTAAAAATTATAAAAATAGCACTTCCGGTGCCCCAATCATGTTGAGAATTTGTATCTGTCAGTTTTTTGCGAAATTTCATTCCGATAGCTTAATTTTAAAGACTACTTTACTTGAAAACATTTCAAAATTGTGTAGGTAGACTGCTACTTCCGGTGGTCCTACATGCCTCAAAAGCTGATACGGATCTAAGTTTTTGCGATAATGGCCGTATACCAAACTTCTTCGCTCCAGTTCAAACGGTCTGACCGATATCGTGTTTACATACATACACACATACAGACAACATGCCAAAATGGTCAAAATGGATTCAGCGGCACTCAAAATGTAGACATCCGGCAAAATCTCAAGGTCGAATTTTTTCATGATCGCAATACCTTCCCTTTAAAAAATTTATTTATTTGAGGTCCAATGTACTGCAATGTGTATGTTTTAAAAATGTTTGTGCTATGCAACAAAAACTAGGGTCCTAATATAGATAAAACTGAAACCTATAGACTTTAAAATGCTGTAATTTATTACTTACAATAGTAATAAAGTGAAACGGATATATTTTGTAAGCTACTTTCCAGAAATGACTAACAATAATTATATAGGCACGAAAGGAATAGAATTGCGATGTACTTTAACGTTTTCAGGATTTCTGAACTAACTTTTACTATTTTCGGAATTCCCCTTGTGTCACACCATTGGGTCATTTGAAACTGTAGTTCTTTCTTGTGAACAATTTATTATCCAAAGTAGATATGATACTATCTTTGCCGCAGTAATAATAGAAGTCCCAACAATGCAAAACTTAAATTCAAATTCTCAACAATATATATTTGAGGAAGCAAAGGCAGAAATTAAATTTCATAAGCCAACTAGGGAGTTTTCAACACCAATAGGTTTACATCAATCTCTCCCAAGCTATTTACAGCCCCATTGGAGTACGTCTTTAGCAAGTTACCTTGAGAAAATAAGGGATAAAAAATCAATGGTGATCGATCTTCGATTCGCAGATGACAGAGTCCTTATAATGAGTAGTTCAAATGAATTGCAAAATCTAATCGAAGAGATGTATGCTGTCAGTTAAAAATGTAAGGTTGCAAATAAAATATTCAAAGACAAAAGTGACGTTCAATGAATGTACTTCAGCGTGAATAGAGAAAAAAGTTGATCAATACGTAGACTTAGGCCAATTAGTTATTTTAGGATAGCTGTTACCATAAATAAACAGACAATGCAAACTAGCTTAAAGATAATTTAGCAGTAATTACACACTATTCAAGTCCTGAATGTCGTTCTTTCTAAATGCGTTTAATTAATTTGTCTTACCAGTACTAACATTAGGCTGTGAGACTTGAATTCTAAATGTAGTCATCACCAGACGCTTTTCACTGTTCGTAGAATTATGGAAAGAAACAGGTTAGGAATAATGAAGAGAGACAGGGCAAGAAATGACATCAGTAATGCTGACTTCACTTTTTCAGTGTTTTTCCGTCATACTTAAGTATTTCAGTGGAGATCTTTTCGTACTCTTTAAAGTATACATTTTGTTTCGGTACTTATCTAATTGATTTGCATTTTCTTTTTTTGTATGAGCACTGACTTCACATCTCAAAATATTTACTTCAATCGTCCACGCTGTAGCCTTGTGCTTTTCATCTATTTCTTTATTTCTATTAACTATTACTCTTGCTTGTATTCACTATAGATCATAATCGAATCCTATCGTGTATTACTTCCATTATTCTTCCTTTATCTGTATGACTCTTGCGTTAAAAACATCTTTTTTTGTTCCGTGAACCAAAAAGTTTTTTGTTGAGTAAGGTTAAACTTGTTCCTCAAACTTCTCTCACCCTTCCTATTACATGAGCTCCTTGTGTTGTCGAAATCATCATTAGTTACTATATTGCATTTGTACCAATTTAAAATTTGGTTCCTGCTGCACTTTCCGTGCTTAAACTTACAAATGTGACAATTTTTTGGTTGTATGGCTTGAGAGGTTTGTCCATTGTGTTATCATCTTTAAATAATTTTGTCATGGTGCGTTATCTTGTCGTTTGTCAATACATCCGTTCAGTTTCAAGTGTAGTTCTGAGAGCATTTTATTGTTTTACATCAAATAGATTACTAATCTAGCTCGAAATCTTCAATTTATGTTTATTTTCGATTTTATTTCAGACTAAAAAGCCAACAAACTCTCTATCGAAATAAAACCAGCAAAATTTAGGTATTTTGACCAAATAGCTCGATGGAAACAAATGATAACCGATGTCGATAAATGTACGTTTCCGCTCGTACATGTCGCTTTTAATATTGTGATATAATTTTGACGTCAAAGCAATTAATAAAAAATAGACATTTTTTTAATCATAAAATAATAAATACATATTACTTTTTTTGCTTTATTTGGCTTTTTACTTTTTCTATGGCTTTCTTCACTATCTCAGGATCTCCTATGTAATTCAAACTTCCTCCAGGGACAGGCTTCATATTCTCGTCCAATGTGTAAGAAAATGGTATCCCTGTAGGCAAATTCAGCTCCAAAATGTCCTTTTCTGAAATGTTATCTAGCACTTTAACGATACCCCGTAAGCTGTTGCCGTGGGCTGCAATTAATATTTTCCTCCCGCACTTTATTTCCGGTACGATGCAACAATTCCACAGGGGAAGAGTCCTTTTGATTGTTAACTCTAACGACTCCATCATAGGAAAATTCTCCAGTGACGGACCGTCTTTGTAAATAGGATCGCAGACTATAGTTTTATAATAAGGGTGGTCAGGCTTCATTTCAGGAGGAGGCGTGTTGAAGCTTCGCCTCCAAATTTTTACTTGCTCCATTCCGTATTTCTGAACAGTTTCAACTTTATTTAGACCTGTTAAACTTCCATAATGTCGTTCATTCAACCTCCAACTCTTTCGAACTCCAACTGAAAGTTGGTCCATTTCCCTTAATATAAAAGCTAACGTGTGGTACGCCCTTTTCAAAACCGACGTGTAACACAAATCAAAATAAATTCCTTTTGCTTTAAGACCTCTTCCTGCCTGCTTCGCTTCTTCTATGCCCCTTTCGCTTAAATTAGCATCATACCACCCGCAAAATAAATTTTTTAAGTTCCATTCTGACTCGCCATGACGAACCATATAGACTTGGTAGCATTTTTTAGCCGCAGTGCTGCACTTCCTCATACCTACAAAAAATATTTATTATCAGTGTTTTACTAATTTTCACTTATTCATTCTATAATATATTCTCAAATAATTTTACAAAATATAAATGGGATTTTTGAAAATTATTCCTAATTACTTTTATTATAATATTTTAAGTATGTATTTCATATGAGCACCAACAGCGAAGTTTTATCTCAAATAAATCTAGTTATTTCGTGCTCCATAAAATTTTAATGCCTTGTGAAAAACCTAAAGAATTACGTAAGTATTTTAATGCCTTAATTCTCAAAAACAAATTTGAACTATTGCTGCGGGGTAAAAATGCGACGTGACATCATTCGTACATAGCAACAAGTAAACAATCGCTACTAATATGACGCTGTCTAACCAGTTTAGGCGAATAATAATATCAACTTATAAATGAATATATTTTTATATCTGCATAAAATGCTAGATATGCGTGAGCATTTTACTCTGAGTAGAAATGATAAAAAGTTACTTTTCACAAATGAAAACGGCTTTTAGTATTCACGTATAAAATTTATTAAATCAATCTAGCGTTTCAATTTTTTTTGGCAGCTACAAGAACTTTATTCTTTCTTCTTTATCTGATTTTTGACCTTTTCGATGGCTTTCTGAACAGTTTCAGGATCGCCTAGGAAGTTCATACTGCCTCCCACCGTAGGTTTCAACTTTTTATCCAAGGTATAAGTGAACGGTATCCCCGTGGGCAAATTAAGCTCCATTATTTCCTCTTTCGACAACTCGTCCAAGCTTTTCACAATTCCCCTCAAACTATTCCCGTGGGCAGCAATTAAAACCTTTTTACCAGCCAAAATGCTTTTACAGATCTCATCTTCCCAAAAAGGCATCGTCCGTTTTATAGTAAGTTCTAAAGACTCCGTCATTGGAAAGTCAACAGAGTCCGGCCCGTCCTTGTAAATAGGATCAGTAGTTATTATCTTATAGTATGGATGATCCGGTTCCATAAGAGGAGGAGGAACATCGTAGCTTCTCCTCCAAATCTTCACTTGATCCTCACCAAATTTCTCTACCGTTTCTAATTTATTCAACCCAGTCAATCCTCCATAATGACGTTCATTTAACCTCCAGGATTTGATTATGGGAATATCTTTCTGACAAATTTCTTCCAAAATAATATCCAGAGTATTGTAAGCTCTCTTCAGAACGGAAGTGTAGGCTAAATCAAACTTAATGTTCTTTTCTTTCAACGCTTTGCCTGCTGCATGGGCTTCTTTGATGCCTTCTTCGCTCAGCTCGGAATCATACCATCCAGAAAAGAGATTCTGCTTGTTCCATTCGGACTCACCATGCCTCACCATAACTACCGTAAATACTCGACACAAATCGCACGCAGGCATTATGAGTGTTAGTTTTCCTAAAATAAAGGCAGTTTTAACCGTTTTAACAATATCGTGAGAGGGGCGTTTATTTTGGAAAAACTACGGCGAAAATCCGTATTTTCGAGCTGAATCTGCGGCAGTACTAATAGGATATGATCATTAGAAAATGAAATATGAGAGAATGGTACTTACTTATAGCTGTTTTCCTTAAGTCTTTAATTATTTACATTTTACTTAATTTTGACTACAATTTTGACAGATGCAGAAGCAGTATCCTGATATCCTGATTTAAACATAATTGTTTAGTGCTTCTTTATTGTAGTTTTGGTATTGTCATCGTTCTAAAGTGCTTGAGCTCTTTGATTTCATGTTTTTTGCAAAATGCGTTGTTTGTAGGTACTTAGAGAGGTGGTACAAATGTGTAGTGTTTAAATAGTTTGGGTAGTTTTTGAATCTCTAATAATCTTTTGGAAATAAGACTATCTAAGCAGCTTTTTTGGCGGCTCATTTGAAAATATCTGCAAATAAACTAGAGGCTTTTAATACAGATATTTTTATTAATTGAGCAACTTTTTACATTACTATGCACACATGAAAAATTCGACTTCGATCCTGAAGGCTATGATTTTATACTTTTGGTTATGGAAATTTTAGCCTTTTGATCTTAAATCTTGAATCCTAATAATTTCATGCTTTTGCTTCGAATTTTTGCTTGCAAACTTTTGATTATTCAATAGAAACACCTTAAATTTTGGAACATGATATTATATGTCTTATTGTAAATCATTGGCTGAGGGTTTGCTTTAAGATCTTCAGATTAACCAGCGTTGGTTTAATATTTATTTACTTCCCAAAATGAAGCACTAACACTGCATTCAATATTTATTCATATATTTCAGCACTTTAATTCCTACATCTCCTTATTAGCCATCAACATATTATTTTTTTTTTTATCAGTCGTTGTAATCTACCACTAAATACTTTAGGAGATTTTTTTATATATTTCTTAAGTTTTCTACGGTTAATTTTAAGGCTTTCCAATAGTTCGTGATTTGTACATAAATATTTTTCAAAGTGTTCAGGCTTTTTTACAATGTAGTATTATGTTGTAATTATTCGAATGTCAGGAATTTTTAGATTTTTTTAATGTGCTCTAATGATCACCGCGATTTTTTTTAGTATTTACACTTTGCTATCAAGATTTCTCCTCACGATTTTCTTAGGATTTTCCGCTAACATTTTCTGTTTTCATCATTTACTTTAATGTTTCAGGTGTTTTGATTTTTTTTGTTTATTACGATTTACCCTCAGTATTTTTCTGTTGTCAGAGCTTTTCATGGCAAATAACTACTGTAGTATTTTTACTTTTTGATGAGTATTATCACTGAGAGGTATGGAAATGTATAAAATTGTCAATAAATATCGTATGTATAGGAAAATGCTGGACGGTCATACCCGATTGTTTAAACGATCATCAATGCATTTTGTTGTGGCGTCATGATTGTAGAACGCGCCCCATGCAAGCCCTATATAAATCAGCTAGAATTTTGACGGGAGGTCAATGACACGGCGCAGTACGCCATAAATTCTTCGGCATTGTGAATGCGCCTTCGTTTGACAACTGACAAATAATAATTAACAATAATGGCTTTTTGTTGTGACGGTCAGCTTCACTTCTACATTCAATTGTGATCTGAAAAGCGACCGATTGTAGGAATGAACAGATAAGGTTGGTATTTTTTTTATAGTTTTATCTTATCGTCTAGTGAAAACGTAGTATTTAATAGTTCCATTAACGGGGCGGCTTATTTTACATTGTTTTCTTTTTACACAATGATTTATTGTTGAATAATTAATAATCGAGCGTTTACAATGTGGATTAGATAACATGAAATTTTAATTTCGCCGTATTTTATGCGAGTGAACATATCAATGATTTTAATGAAGTATTACACAACATACATTTGCATATAAAGGGTTATTAATGTAGGTGCACTATAGTTCCTTATTTGTGTTTTAAGAAGATGAATAACTCTATGAAGTAGGTATCTTATGATTAATAGAAGCATTTTATTGTGTGAATTAATTAATAAATTGGAGGTTAGCTAATTTTCAATAATACTTAGGGTTGCTTTTACGCTCATTAAAAAATAATTTACATATTTTAAAGTTGCATTATAAATTGCTCTGTCGGAGTTCCGGTAGTATTTACACCTTTTCCGCCAAATTTATTGACTAAACATTAAAATATCTGAATATAGATCTGAAATCTTATGTTATTTATTTTTTGTGTCAATACAACGACAGTTATGTGGTGTATAAATAAATCACATCACTGCTCGGAATTTGATATTTAAACAACCTGCAGTGCAAACCAGGGATGAGACAACAAATAATACTTTCAATTTCAAATGAAACCAGACATAATCTATCTCATGGGATAGTTACTAAATTTCTTATTAATCACTAATAAATATTATATATCTAATTAAGGTGATTGCTAAAATATTATCTATAGAACCATCATATTCACTAGCGCTACATTATTGTAACAAATTGTAAGAATATGCTTTGTGGGCAACAATCATTTGTGAGAAGTATAGACAGTTACATGTAAGAGTATCTCTCACTCCAGTGAGTGTCCTTCGTTACAAATTAATATTAGGCATAGAGTACATTTATTAGATTGTAAGTCTAAGCCTAGCTGTTTGTGTTTAGTGAATATACGTTGTTTTCAATAAGGGCCATGATGTAAATGCAGACCTTTTACTTGGCATATTTTACTTTTGGAATTTCACTGGTGTTACTTCTTATGAAGTGGGCATGTTTCTATGCATAAACGTCATGTGAATGGATTTAGCTTCGTTTTAGTATGCCCTGTTTTAATTTAATAAACTGTTTTGAATTTTGGTTTATTTAAAGGTTTCTCGAGGGTGATGTTGGATCATTGGGAGACAATAGAATGGCGGTATCATCTGCGTATGTTGCTATCATTGCAGGTTTTTTGTATACAGTATTTCTTAGAACATCATGTTGCGATCAGTGTATTTTTCCACCTTATTTACTAAGAAGTGTCTCTCAGTCAAAAAGTATTTTAGCAGCTGGAATTAGCAGCCAGTATAAAAGATTCTTTCAACTCACAATCCCATGTGGCACTTCTTGTTAAAAGCTTAGGATGTATATACCAGGTGTGCAAGTTTGAAATGTCGTTTTGTTGCCAAGAGATGGCGCATGAAATCTATTGAAGTAACTTTGGAACCCAAAGCACCATTTTTTTGGTAAGACTGCCGCCCTCTACAAAATAATTCGTTTAGTTGTTTACAAGATAGTAGCATACTTCCTTTTCGTGTTAAACATGTCGAATTTTGATTCAAATAAAGAGCATCTGCAGTATGTCATGATTTTCTTGTGCAATCAAAGAAAAAGGCATCGGAAAGTCATCGAATTCTTATAGAGACTTACGTCGATCTTGCCCCAACTGTCAAGACTTGTGAACGCTGATTTCAATGTTTCGAAAGTGGCGATTTCAATGTTATTGACAAAGAACGTGAAAATCGACCAAAAAAGTTTGAAGACAACGAATTACAAGCATTATTGGATGAAGACAATAGACAAACACAATAAATGATGGCGAAGAAGTTGAATGTCACTCAGCAAGCCTTTTCCGATCGCTTGAGGGCCATGGGGAAGACTCAAAAGGTTGGAAAATGGGTTCCACATAAACTGAACGACCGATAGATGGAAAGACGAAAAACTGTGCGAAATGCTGTATTTACGCCACAAAAGGAAGGGTTTTTTTGCATCGGTTTGTAACTGGCGATAAAAAAGTGGATATATTTTGAGGGTCATAAACGTAAGAAATCATGGGTAAAGCCAGGATAACCATCAACATCGAGTACCAAACCGGATCGGTTTGAGAGGAAGACAAATGCTGTGTGTGTGGTGGGATCAGAAGGACGTAGTGTACTACGAGCTTCTCAAATCCGGCGAAACAGTTAATACCATCCGCTACTGACAACAAATGATCAATTTAAACTACGCATTGATCGAAAAACGCCCAGGATAGTCTCGCAAACACAACAAAGTCATTCTGCAGCATGACAAAGCTCCTGATCATTCAGCCAAAGTGATCAAAGAAACAATTCCTTCACTCGGTTGGGAATACCTACCCCATCCGCCGTATTCACCAGACCTGGTATCTTTTGATTATTACCTCTTCTCATCGATGGGACACGCACTGGCTGACAAGTACTTGAAAACTTTCGAAGATGTGCAAAAATGGCTCGATGAATGGATAAAATGTGTAAAAAGTGAGGGCCAATACGTTGAATAAAAATGTTTCACCAGTGTTCTTAAATAATTGCGTATTTTCCATGAAAAAAGCGACATTTTAAACTTAGGCACCTGGTATAGAAAGTAAGCTGAGTAATATATTGTAGTATTTATTTGTTTTGTTAACCATTCTTACAATTCTGTCTCTTCTTAGATTTTTGACCTTCCCCTGCACTATTTTTAACTACTCATGTCAATTAGTCTCACTTAAGGCAGCCTATCTATTTGTTTCTACAAGCCAGTAATGTCTCTCAAAAAATTTTGCAAACGGCACTTAAATCTTGGTATTTTTTCATGAAATAAGGGAGACAGAGAGAGGAAGAAATATGATACTAATACAAATCGACTAAATTTTAAAAGCCGTGTCCAACTTTGTGATATAACGTTTTTTTAGTAGCTTGATTTAGAAGGCAGAAACTTATTTATAGTTGTAAAAATATTCCCTTTGATATACATCTCCTCAATTTTATACAATTTACTGAACGTTATTGCAATCATTTACTAGAGATTAAATTAAATCTTGCTATTATTTTATGTTGATTGCTTTAATTATAGTTTGATACTTGGTGGTATTTTTTATGTAGCAAATCAATTTTAAAAGACACCGCCAGGAAATTTGTTGCATCATAGTTTTGAAGTCCATGGTTTTGTTTTTCTTCATTTTAATCTTCAAACTTTTTGTTGCTTTGTATGAATAGTGTGGTCAAAATTTTTGGAAAGCATTAAGAATTTGCCATTCCATTTTGAAAATAGAATGGCCAATTGAATTACATTTGTTTAAATTTCATATTGTTTATCGTGACACTTGAAACAAAATTGTATAACAATTGCATATATGGTAAAAAAATGTAGAATTGTTTTTATATTATTTTTTATTCTCGGTAAGTTTTGATCCTTCACAAAGCAGAAGTGGGGCTTTCCCTACATTACTTTGATCTCTTTGGCATTGATGTATTACATATTTGACTTTTTGCTATGTTGAAGACTTTGGATGGTACTTACTTAAATATTTGAAATTGTACCTTACAATTTATTATTTAAGTATGCATTGGACAAATGTTAATGTAATTTTCATTTTAAGCTACAAGGTGACAAAGGACATGTGAAATGTGGAAATATAAAGGATTAGTTTGTTTGTAGCAAGTCTATTATTATTGAGTGGAGACAGTAGAATATGTTATTATTTCTTGCATAAATAAATAGTCATAAAAATGTTTTAAAATGTTTCAAACAAAATTGCTACAATATGTATTTATTTAAAGTTATCAATCAAATCTACCCCTCGGAACAAAAATAAACTTTTTATCTCAAAAATTATAAAAAGAATTTTGGCTTATCTCTGAAGGAGGCTCGATTAGGAGTGTTGCAAATAGAGTCTATTTTAATTGAAAATATTGACAATCTTTAATTCAGATATATCAATCTATTTTTAAAGCCACTTTTCAGTTACTAATGAGTCATAAACTACCTGGTTTTGGGTAACATGAACATACAATAATCTTATTATGTCCAATTAAAGGAGAACAGCAGAATATCAGTAGCATAAAAAATATTGTAAATTGTCATAAAAACATTATATTTCGTGACAACACTCTAAGGTACAATATGGCACTCATTTTATTCTATCAATATGGATAGAATAAGATCAATTTAGAGCAAGTTCTGGTTTGGAAACTAAGTAACTACAATACTTTTACTACTGGATCATCAATATGCTGGAAAATTGCCATTTAGATGTAATGTTTATATCCAAATCTTTTCGACCCATATTGCAGGGTGTAGTCTCTTAATTTTTTATGTTTTGGATTTTTGTGTGATGTTGCATAGATGTTCTCTCTTTGGTATCTTTGGTCTTTCTACCTCCAGTGGGGACATTTTTTGATATATTTTTTTCTAACGTGAACGTCTGATTCACGGCAACACACTTTTTTTTTATCTAGTTATGTATGTCTATCTTAGCTTTTTCCAAGTGTCATGGTTGTTTGCTATTCTGAACCAAGTTGTTCCTGCGTTCTTTCTAATGTCTCATCCCATCTGCCATTAGGTTGTTTTCTTGGTCGTTTTGCGTCTCTGGGGTACCATTCGATTAGTCTTGTCGTCCAAAACAATATGTATAATTAAATATATTAT
This sequence comes from Helochares maculicollis, assembly GCA_033557835.1. Classification (NCBI taxonomy): domain Eukaryota; kingdom Metazoa; phylum Arthropoda; class Insecta; order Coleoptera; family Hydrophilidae; genus Helochares; species Helochares maculicollis. The sequence goes on from JAWQRO010000227.1 coordinate 16,593, forward strand.
ATGCTCTCCAACATTTGATTGTTTAAAATCAAATTCAAAAATTCATATTAAATCACATAAGAGATTTTTATGTTTGTTTAGTAGAAATAATGGCTATTGCTTGTATTACCCAATTGCAGTTCACAATTTACAACATTGAATGCAAACAGAGAACTATTCATCTTGTGTGATGATGAATTATATTGTCAGTTAGCCATAACAAAGGTTTAAAGTCGTTGAATGAGGAGTGATAAGTATATTTGGTAAATAAATAGATAGTTTTATTTGGAGCTGCAAATGTGGTCTTGATTATTAATTCAAAAGAAATTTATATAGAACAGTTTACACCATGTTGGTAGAATGATATGTCTATATAACTTAAACTTCAAACTTTTTGAGATAATTTAAATGCTAGACTTATGAATGAACTTGAAATTATCATTGAATTATCTATCTAATCTTGTAAGCATATAAAGCGCACAAATATCTATAACAGGTATTCGCATTTTCTAATATGAAAATACAAAATATGTTTACAAGGCACTTGCTTGATGAGAAAGCATAATTTTAAAATTAACTTTTAACATAACCATCCCCAGAAGAGCTCATGTCATTCATTAATTAATGATTTGTGCATATTTCAACGATTATCTTTGTATTATTGTGGCCTGGGTAGGGCTATATCCACACCTACTGTTTTAATTAACTAGATATTTGCTAAATGTGTTAGTTATGTACACATTAGTACTCTATAATTTGACCTATACTTTTAACGGTTGCTACAATCTACTGAATTAGAGTACCTTTTTTTTCTTTGATAAAGTGTAGACACATTCGACAGCCCAATGTGTTGATCTAATGGCAAAACTGTGAAAAGAATTGATGATTAAATGCTCTCTATTAGTTTGTGTTTTGTGTCCCCAAAATCCCATTCATTCTGTAGTGAGCATAAACATGAATTAGTAGGCAGAAGTTTTCCTAACGAGCTATTTTTAAAAGTGAAAGCTTTCTTTGTGGTATGGTATAGTTATATTTTAAGTTAAAATATGTTACTCTTTGTTTTAAATTTTGACACTTTGTCTTAGCCGTTCATCTTTAAGAATAAAACGGACTTACGATTTGACAAAATTTTTATCAGAGATACATTCAACTGCAGGTATAAATAGGACTTTTATGCTTCATAGCAAAGAACATGTGCAAATAAGCAAAGTCTGAAAAATCTAAAATATTTATACATTAATTAGAGAATCTTATCTTATTTACGGCATAAAAGCAACGCCAAAGATGTTTTTTAATTAAAATTTAAACTAGATTTAGGTTTTCTACATATTTGTCTTAGTCAAGATAATCATTTTATCAAACATTTCTTATCTAAATCTTCTTGATATCGAAGTTTTAGTATAAAGTGATTATGGAATAACAGATACTGATTTCAAGTCAACTGACTACATTGTGCTTTACGAAATTACAGGTTTTAACTTAAAATGTCTGGGGGTGCTAATAAGAAGAAGCATGGCCGAGGGCAGGGCTGGGAAGAGGCTTGTGATGAGTTTTATCAAGAAAGCTACCCGTCAACTGATGGAGAGTTTGAAGTGTTTCAAAAGGATCCCAAACATTTAGCTACGTTATTGCCCAGCAAACAGACACGTCAAGGTATTTTTAAATTTTGTTTACATTTTAAAACATCAGCCACACCCTGCTTTACAAATTGTATGCTGCTTTAAGCGGCACCTTTTAGTACGAGGGTTGTCTTCAATTTTGCAATTAGAAATAAGACATATTTAAAAAACTCAATCTCATGATTGCTCAAACATGTTCTCAATTTAATATCATATTCCAAACAGCTTGTGAACTTTAATAATTTGCTGAAGCTAAACAACTCTTAAGTATCAGTATGAAACATTGGCTTTAAGCTAGACTCATGTGTAGTTTTTTATGTGGACATTTTATTAGCAGCGCCCTCTATGTTCCAGTATGCAAAACATAAAAAACATCCTTCGTGCCCAGTAGTATCATTTATTTCATTCATTCATTTTTATGATCTATTTAAAACCTGTCAGTAATTTTAAATTATTTTTAATAATAAGTTGCTTTTTTGTAGTTTTGGAAAAAAAGACTTCAATTGCTCATAAATATTTCTAGAAAAGTGCTTAAGTTTTAAGATGTTAGATTTGATTTACTGCTTTGATAAGTATTGCAATTCCGACTGGGAAAGATATGATTTCAATTGTTTATTAAGAAATGTGCTTAATCTCCTTTTAGAAGCCTCAAAACTGAACTATTTCTTATACAAATGGTGTGCTCAATAACTTTAATTCAATATTCTAATTTTGAGCTCACTGCAAATGACAAAAAAAATAAAAAGTCGTGTTTTGTAATTATAGTACAGTTATGAAATTTTAGCAAAAAATATCCATGCCAATAAAAAAAAATTCTATTGGGTATGTGTCCATAAATAGTAGATATGTATTGAAGTTAAGTGTTTTTGTCATCCATCGGTAGATAGGACCATTATATCATTTGTTCTGCAAACTAAAAAAAAGATAAATATTGTTTTATTGATTTAAAGCATCTATTTGAAGTTTCACCTCAGCTTATTCCTCGGTTCAATCTTGCTTATTTTAATTGAAATTATAATACGTCTAGTTAGTTAAATGGCAGTGTTTATTTACACTTCATATTCCAATTTTCACCTTTGATTTTGTTTAATAAAGAAACTATTTTGCTATCTGTAAAGTGATTTTTGTATATGAGGCGCAAATAGACAGAGAAGTTTTTAACATCAATATTTGTAGTGGCAACTGCTTTCAATTGATTGGGCGTTAAATTATTGCATGTGGGTCCAACTACTTGTGATCAGATGGTGATTATAAGTTCCAAAGATGGGTTTCAGAAATATAAAATTTTGCTTGAAAATCCCTTGTTTGGTTTTATTTTAACATGACCCTCTTAATATAGATACATTTTTTACACTAATTAATTTTCTTAAAGTATATGTAGTCTATTCAATAAATATACAAACTGTTGCCATACAAACTTTATTTAACAATATATAGCCCCCTCTTCATTTCCTTTTTTTAAAATATGTTTCGCCTCCATATGACTTTTTTTTCATTTCGGGAACAAAAATGGACATGATGCACAGTTTTTAGATATATTGGACAGACTATATTAATTAATGCTGGATAGTTTGACTACATAAGTTTTAAAGTGTTCACTTTAGCTGCTGCTACAATAAGAATTAGAAACACAGATACAAGAACTTCTCGAAAGGCAACAGCATCTCGCTCAAGACGTGATACTTTAGCAACAAGAAGAACTTCAATGGCTCCGGATGTCGAAGAAGTTGTTATGCCTGATCTTGCCGAGCCACTGTCAAATGAACAATCAATTTGGGAAGAAATCATGCTTATCAAAGCTATGCCAATTTCTATGGCTGAAAAGAAGGACATGAAAGCAAAACTTCAGGTATGTAATTTATTTCTTAATTATGTATGCAAGAAAATTTTAATAAAATGTGTGTATATATATATATTTCAATGATGCACTGTTTAATGCTAACATACTACTGTGATCAAAAAATAAGGTGAATTTGTTTAAAAAATGTAAATTCTTTATTTATTTTTCCAAATCAATTTCATCCCCGACCGATAAAACGCACTTTTGCCAACGCTTTTTCCAGTCCTGGACACAGTCGGAATAGTCTTTTTCCGGTATAGCATTCAAGACCTTCTTCAATTCGGTTTTTTATCTCCTCAATTGTATCAAAACGGTATCCCCGTATTGGCCTTTGAGTTTGCTGAATAGCCAGAAGTCGCACGGAGCCAAATCAGAAAAATACGGTGATTGCCGAATAATATAAGTCGAGTTTTTGGCAAAAAAAAGTCGCGAAGAACCAATGCAGTATGACATTGTGCATTATCGTGATGAAGGAACCAAGAGTTGTTTGCCCATAATTCTGGCCGTTTCAGACGAATAGCTTCACGCAAACGCTTTCAGCAGAAGGAATTCATAGTGCACCATATCATGATAATCAAAGATTATCACGGTAGTTTCAGGGTCGTATGAGTAAATCCAAGTCTCGTCTCCAGTAATGATACATTTCAAGTGGTTCCGATAGTCAGCAAAGTTTCACACACATCAATGCGACGCTTTTTTTTTCCAAAAAATTAAGCGATTTTGGCACCAATCGAGACATGGTGTGTTTGAGACACAAAAAATCCTTCAAAATGGTTTGGGCTGAGCCAAATGATATTCCAACACTATCAGCGAGGTTTCTCATTGTCAATCGACGATTTTTGAGCACCAAATGTTTGTTTTTTTGGACGTGGCACTCGTCGGTATACGTTGATGGTCGTCCAGAGCGCGGTTCATCTTCAACGCGTTCTGGGCCTGCTTTGAACTCCTTGTATCACTTATAAACTTTTTTTTTGCTATAGTTTGATCACCAAAGGCCTTCGCAACATTTTCAATGTATCCACACAAGAATATTCGTTTCGCAAACAAAATTTGATGCAAGTTCTCTGCTCAGCTTAATCACCCATTATAAATATTGAAAAATTCATTTTTGGTTGTTTACAAAAACACGTGTAAGTCAGAGATAATTAAAGCTTTTGACAAACAGACACTTGGCAAATGTTATAGATAGTCCTAGCAACATAGGAAAAAAATTTACGGGAGTTTTAAATGATAATTTCACCTTACTTTTGGATTACAGTAGTAGATTAATATCAAATATATAAATATTACATCATTAAATATATAGTTTTTGCAAAAGAATCCTCATGTTCTTAAAAAATATATATTCTTATCAGCTTCGATTGTCCTACGCACAACAGACAAATTTTGTTGTAAATTCCTAGCCAATGCTGCAGCTCAAATTAAATCAGATTATTAAAGTCTTGAAATCTGGAGCAGCTATGAAAAATATTTTCCAGATTATGTATCAAAACCTGCTGATAACCTGCTTATGAATCCTAATATACTCATTAGGAATTAAACCTTCACTGTTTTCTCACTGAAAGATTGTCACCAATCTGTTATATTTCTTACTCTGCAAAACCTATTCGATGATTGTCATTTATGAGTAATAATTTTGAAAAAATAAATACATTTTTGAAATGATTTCTGTTACACAAAAAATCGTTCATTCATTAACCCTTTGTTGATTAACTTTATTTGTGAGAGATTTATGATATTGATTCACTGAGGCTCTTTATCTTGAATTAAATCACAGAAAATGCATTTGAAGATAATATTTTGCAGTCTTGTCTAGTCTATCATTTATATGCTGACAAATTGAATATCTATTTTTGGGCTAGGTTTATTTACTAGATATTACATTCAACTATCATTTGCCACTTGTTTCATTAGCTAACTCTCTTCACTCAATATGTCCATGTTAGTTGTTCGCTTCGCTGTGTCTTACAATTAATTATTTTCTCATCAACTGACTGATGACTGATGCAAAAAATTCTTTTCAAGCACCATTTTACATGTTAAACATTGGCGTTCAAAGGTTTTAGGCTTCTTGTCAAATGGGATCAAGTTTCCTCCCTTTTCACTCATTTCTATTAATTTCAAGAGAATATATGTGCCTAATTTAAATCTTGATCCACTAATAATTCCAATTCCACATTTTTCATAGACTTTATGTTGCCCTCTACGTCAAATTCACTCTTCTTAAATTTCTGACACCAGTAACGGCAACTTTTTTGTGTAAAACAAACCCATCATAATAATTCTATAAGCAATTGATGCAAGTCATCTGAGGTTTGTTCTCTTTAATTAAATATACACAGTGTGACAATTAAATTTCCGGACTGAATCTATAAAAATGAAACAAAATAATTTCATTCAAATCTTTTTATTACATTGTTCAAAATACTCTCTTCCTGCTTCAATACACTTTTTACAGCGATTCAATAGTGATTCAAATGCCTACTCTACCTCAATTTTCGGTACTGCCTCTAATATGCATGTAGACTCTCTTTGGGTGGTTTGAATAATATTAAAAATCAGGGGAATACGGCGAATGATTCAACACACAGACTTGGTTTCATGCCAAAAATTGATGAATAATCAATGATGTGTGACTCGGTGCATTATCGTGTCACAAACACCAGTCATTAGAATTGCCATATTCTGGTTGAATTTGACAAATTCTTCCTAATAATCCTTGTAAAACTTCAAAGTAGACACCACCATTAACTACTTGACCCTGTGGGACAAACGCACAGTGGATGATGCCTTTGCTATTGAAAACAATGAATATTGTCTTGATTTTTGAAGGAACTTTTCATGTTTTCTTGGCTTGAGGTGCTGATTTTGACTTCCATTTGGCACGTTGATATTCTGTTTTTGGGTCCTATTGAAAACGCCAGGTCTCGTCACCAATAACAATTGATTTGAGGAACGTTGAGCTGTTATTTGTTGCTCATACAATCTCTCTGGAATGTTCCAATCTCATCCATTTTTCTCTTGGGTTAGTGTGTGCACAAACAAATTCAGCACAGACCTTTGTTTTGCCCAAATCTTCATTAGGAATTTATCGTGTTGTCTTTTTGTTAAAGTTTAATGCCTCTTCCATCATTCTCAGTATCGCATTGAGATTGTTGGATGTAAATTCTTGCACTTTTTGAATCTGCTGTTCGAATTTTTATTGGCCTTCTCACATTTTTGTCATCCTCCAGTGATTGTCTGCCTTCCAAAAATTGCTTTTGCCACTCAAAAGTCTTTGACCCTGATAAACACTCACATCCATACACCGTTTGCATAATTTTGAATGTTATTGTGGCACTTGTGCAAAGTTTAGTGTGAAATTTATTAACAGCACAATGTTCCATTATTGTTTTCCAACATGTAACAAAATAAACTGACAAAAAAAATATCAAAAACAATAATAAATGTCGAGCGACTTAAATAAAAGTTTAACGGTATGTTCATTTAAGTCCGAACTTCATAGGACATAAATTCAGTCCCAGAATTTAATTTCCGCACTGTGTATGCAGCATCATATGTATCAGCAATTGTCAACAAAGAATACAATTTGTGACCTATATATCAGAGTTGAGTACAGTCCGTTAACCGAAAATAATTTTAATATAAACGACAATTTATAGAAAATGATAAATATAACTGAATGATTTTTTTGTATAGAAGTTATTGTGACAATTATTTTAATGTGCAAACTATTTTAATAATGTTATTTAATGATAGTTTTTGTTGTTAACAGCATGGCGAACATCTCCGAATGTTGGGTTTTGAACAATTCAAATGGAAGAGGCGGAAAACATTCAGACACTTCCAATCTAGACTGAAAGAAATCTGCGCCAAAATGGAACTGTGGCGGAGCGACCTCAAAAAAATCGAGGGTAACTTTGGCACAGGAGTTGTAGCGTTTTTTCTATTTATAAGGTGGCTACTTTTTCTTAACATAGTGATATTCTCCTTCATATTTTTATTTGTAATTTTACCAACAATTTTATTTGAAGCAAATAACTGTAATTATATTAATTCAGACAATTGTACTACACAACATTACAACCAAGGGTCAAGCAGTGATGTCATTGATTTAGTACAGGGAACAGGAAGCGTTGAATGCACTGTAATATTTTACGGTATTTATAGTAACGAAACATATGAGTATGAAGTTGGGGGCACTTTTTTGAGTTATAATATGCCGTTGGCGTATGTTTTGACTACTGTGGCCTTTTTTTTAATTTCACTCGTTGCCATTGTTAAATCTGCTGCGAGAGGTTTTCGAGAGCGACTTGTTGAAGGTGAAGGTCAATTTTATCAGTATTGCAACCTTATTTTTGGAGGTTGGGATTTTTGTACTCACAATGAAAACTCAGCTGCTATAAAACATAAGGCATTGTTCAATGAAATAAAGGGTTGTCTTGAAGCAGAGAAGCATGAGGAGGAAAGGCAGAATCGCACGAACAAAGAGAAGATTAAACTGTATTTCATTAGATCTGTAATTAATATCATAGTTTTATGTATTTTAGCTGCTTGTGGGGTGGCAATATTTTTTGTGGCTAAGTATAGAACGGATGAGATTGGAAAATATGAAAATGCAAATCAGAAGGAATTGAGCAGATCAGAAAATGTTGAAAAGCTGTTTTACGAATTCTCACCGTCACTTTGTATAGTGGTGCTTAATTTGTTGGTTCCTTTAATATTTAGCTATTTAATTAGTTTTGAAAGGTACACCCCCTTAGTTGTGATACGACTTTCTTTAGTTAGGACAATTTTCTTGCGGCTGTCTTCACTTATAGTCTTGCTATTCACAATTACGGGGGAAATTGAGCAGAGAAAAGAATGTTGCTGGGAAACTTATGCTGGACAACAGTTTTACAAGCTGGTCATAACGGACATTTTGGTCCACATTTTTGTAACTTTTTTCATTAATTTTCCCAGGGCTGTTATTGCTAAGCACATTGAGAATAAATGTGCTAAGTGGATAGGGGAGCAGGAATTTGACTTACCGAAGCATGTCCTGGATGTAATTTACTCTCAAACTTTGTGTTGGTTGGGTGCTTTCTATGCCCCTATTCTGCCTGCTATTTGCTCCCTTGTTTGTTTTATTTTATTTTACATCAAAAAGTTTGCTTGCCTTGTCAATAGCCAACCCAGTTCGACTGTTTATAGGGCATCTCGATCAAATTCCATGTTCATGGTAGTTCTCCTTGTGTCATATGTTTTTTCCGTGCTTCCGATAGCTTATTCAATAGCAGAGTTACCGCCATCCAAATCGTGTGGGCCTTTCCGTAACCTCGAAAGTGTATGGAGTGAATTCGTAAATACTTTTCAGAATATGAAGCCCTGGATTCAGAATATTGTCTTCTTTTTGGGTACAGCAGGATTTGCCATTCCAACTTTTATTGTTTTAGTTCTACTGTTGTATTATTATACTGCTGTGAATTCAGCAAATCGTCATATGGTGGTTGTTTTAAAAAATCAACTTGTCCTAGAAGGCCACGATAAACAATTCCTGCTTGATAGGCTAAGTTCTTTCATTAAGCAGCAACAAGAAGTACAAAAACGAATGCGGCATGCTGAAATAATGAGGGAGGGGGAGCGAGAACGGAATGCTGTCGGAAATAGTACTAATTAAATTGTAGACTTTATTTTGTAGTCTAGATTTTTTTACTTGTGTAAGAAAATTATTGTGATGGAAGTGAGTTTTTTTATTTGGATGAAAAAATTTGTATCTGAAAATTTGGTGTCATAAAAGTATTGCGGATTTCTCATGGTTTGTCTTTTTTTGATGGTTTGTTTCAATTTTTTGGTTTTGCTTTAAAACCACCAATTTTATAAATTTAAAGTGCTAACTGCTCAGAATCATGTACTCAAGTTTATTATTTGTGTATAAATAATGATTGTTCCCGTTTCAGTTTTACAGTGGCATATATTTTTGGAATTATGTGCAGTTCAAGAACTGCATTTTAAATATAATTTCCTTTAAAATGATGCTACAAAAAATAAATACAGACTACCCTAGGAATGTATGGTTAGTAATAGATTGACTAATTTGAACACTTAATTTCACATTTACAACATATTTAAAAACAGTAAATTGCAAGTGTCATTAATTTATTTCGACTTTTGTCCAATAGTGTTCTGTGGTTATCAAAGTGCTGCTCAAGTTATCCAACTTGACACAAGAGTTGATGTTTAATTTTTATGTGACGCTTCAAATATGTGATATTTAGGAATATATTTTTTAGTTAGATAATTATCATTAGTTTTTATAAATGAAAATTTTATGCTGGATGACACAGTTCAATGTTATCCGTTAATAATTTAAGATGTATATAATGTATTTCACAGATGCGTTTTTTACTATTTCGATCACAGGATTCAGGTCCGCGCCATACAAAAATGCTCAGTATTGAAAATTTCCATATTAATATTTAAATGTAGCGCTTAAGATTCCTTTACTGATTTTATGTTCTATTAGCAATACTACTAAGAAACAAAAGTAGATCAAAGATAATTTGCTATATTACCATAATTATTTTATTGTAAAATCAAAAAAATTTTGAGGATAATGCATGTAAAAACGTAATGATTCCTGAAGAAGTTATGCTCTCAGAATATCTGTATTCAATAATAAATGGAAAAATAATAATTTCTATTTGCATGTTTCACTGGCAATTCGGCAGTTATTTTCAACTCATAACTGTGTAATAGTGTGAAAAAATAGTATGTTCACTGCACAAAACTTTAGTTTGAAAGATTTAACACAACTAAATTTTTGTCAATTTTTCATTAAAAATTAACACAAGAAAAGTTTTTATTTCTGTTTGTCATTTTTAGCAACTTAGGGGGGGGGTCCCTTTGAATTCGAAGCATAGGGAGCGTCGGTTTTTAAATAAAGTAGGTACATGCTATGCTATATTAAACAGCCATTCTGTCGACTACTCATACAATCTGCGACGTATATATAATACATTTCGACGATAAATTTTAACAATTTCTTATATAAACCCCTCTTTACAACCTCTGTATGGAATTATGATGGTAGTTCTGTTAAAGTTTAGGAAAACTCAGTGGTGACTTCTTCAACATGCTAAGCTGATTTCTTGAATGTGTGTAAGTGAAAGTTAAAATTACTATCAGTAAATTCTTATATTTCTGTAGGAGCAGAGGATTATGAAATATCCTCATGAGATTAAAATTTTTACTGTGATCCTATAATTAGTTTTTTATGAATCTTTTCATTTTTTAAGATCTTCAGTTTTTTTCGATGGTAATACACATTTCTGCTATAATTGAAGTTGACAATTCCAGAACTATGGGACAATTGAATATAGCTATAGTATGGATAAGAGCAGAAATATGTATTACATTCAGTAAATGCTGAAGATTGTGAACAATTTAAAAACTTTTTTTAATTGCAGAACAAGTGGTGCGATTCTTTACAAATTTAACAGCTTCACTCCACTTGCTAGTTAGGTTATCGGCCATGCAAGTAGTATGATTTCAAAACCTTAATTTGCTAGTCCTACATTTCCTGGCCTGTGGTTGTGCCTCGATTTGTCATTAACCATTTTCTGGTTATAATTGTGTCACTTGGAATTCTAAAATCCAAATAACATATAAAAGTATTTGACCTTTTAATGTTACTATTTTCAATGCAATAAATTTTCTTAAATAATTTGGTAAAGTGTGTAGACATGTTTCATATGGTTGAGATTTGGTAGTAGTAGTAGATCCATCTGGCATCAGCAATTGAAATTCTAATAACTGGCTTTACAACTATATTTTTTAGTTTTAGTTGAGCTAGATATGTTTTTATAACGTATATTTAACTGTTTGATAATTCGTTTTCTTTCACAAATGAGTAGAATATATGTCCCAACAATTCTTTAGCACGGACAAGCGTTTTTACACTTTCTTGTGCATCTGACAAAGGCTCACTGAGTTTTCACAGCCTTTTACAGTTAAAATTTTTTGTTAAATACAATCAACTATTGAAATACTACAGTAATTATTCCTTTAAAGTGAGATTAACCAGTTCTTGAAGAAATGAGAAGCATTAGCCTACTTAGTTTGATTGGCTGCAAAAGTGTTTTGTCGAATTCTGTACTTATTTAGCTGATTCCCAAGAATATCTTTAATTATACATACCACAGAGATTATGATGCTATTCTTTATTGTCTAACCATACATTACCTATAGTGTTTCCTGTACTTAGATTCTAAATTGTTTAAAACTCATAATAGGGCCTGCCTAGTTAATTATGAATTTAAATATATTCACATTTACTTGCTGGTAAAATCTAATTTAGTGAACTTATAAAGAGTGACTGATTTATTATGTTTGTACATTTAAACATTTTTAAATTGTAAATAGTTCTGAAGGAATTTAATTTTATAAAATAACTTAAAGAAAATGAAAAAGCAACAATTCTAAATATTTGTAAAACATACAGAAGTAATTTGCTCATAAGTAGTAGATTTTAAACGAAACGGTTTTGCTTTTACTTACCTTTAAAGAGATTATTTTTTTTATTTCTGTTATAAGTGTTACTTTAATAATCACTACATAAAAAGCAGATTAACCACACAAGAAACGTTGATAAACACAGTTGCCACAAGAGATGTATACTTTCACCATTGCATATCATGTATCATTAAAAAAGAATTAAAATATTAATATAAGAAGAAATATGAAAAAATGAATTACATATTGATGTAACATTTGCTCTCATCAAACTGTTTTAAGTCTAAAGTTAGCATTTATATCCAAAGATTTCTTTTTGCGCCTCGCAGATATTTTGCATATTTACCCTTCATACTAATTTTAATGAATTGTACATAAAAGAAAGTTGTCGGTTTAAATAATAATGGCGTTATCGTTTTCAATATATCTAATTTAATTATTACAATATTTATACATCAGTCCATTGTGACAGTAGTTTCAAACAATTTTAAAATTCAACGGGAAATAAGTTTGGAATGTACACATTATTATTTAAATCGCCCATTTAGTCTGTAGGATTAAAATTATTATGGTAAGTAGAAATAGTGTAACATTCAGGTGCTTATATACATTGATATATATAGAAAATATAATTTAATATGAATTTCTTATTTCGCTCAAAATTTGTACAAGTGTTTGTAAGCAAGGAAAATGTGAAATTTGTGCTTTGTTTAGTCTGTTGGTATATGGCTATAATGGTAATTGACAATGTTCAAAAGGGCTTACCAATTAGTTGAGAGTTTGACAAATTAACTTTCATTTCGCTTTTGTTACTTTGCTTATCAGATTGTTTCAAAAATTATCTTTAAGTTGCAGAGCTATTTTGGTTTTATGCGACAATTTAATTTCTCGTAAGTTAATTAGTGTGGTATAAACCGCTAGCACGTGATTTCTACCATGAGTTAGTCAAGTTATTTTCTTTAACGTAATTACTGCAGTTTCTCATGTTTTCATTCAGTTGTTTGAACGATGCCAAATTATATCAACTGATTTTTTTATAAGTATGATGATTGAATTGCAAAATAAAACTAAAAAGACTGACAATTAACACAATTATTAACATCATACTTTCTAAACAAAGGTAATTTTAAGCACAAACTAAGCCAATTTTCCATTGCAGAATGATCGGGTTGTGCTCATTTTCGACCAAATTTTTTTAACTGCGATTTTGTAGTTTTTACATTAAGAAGCATCACAGACATTCAGCTGATAATTACACATATTTATACATTTATTATATTATAGGGGTATATTTTACAAACCATTAAACGTCGCTCCAATGTATACCTGCCAATATAAAGTAACGTTTACAAGACGCGTCCTCCATTTTACTGTAGTATTAAGGTACCAAAAATCAAGCATGTAATTTTAACGAGCATTTATCCTTCATTTGTACTGATTTTCTTTTGTATAAGAATGAAAAATCATTTGTCTAGTCTTATGTGATTTTTTACTATTGTTTTTAATAGAATTTCAATAATTTTAAGTACATTAAGTAATTTATGAGTGTTTTCATTTTTAAAGAAAGTGATATATGTGTAAATAAAATTGTAAAAACTAACGAGTGTTTAAATATTGTTTAAAAATAGTTCTTATAACAAAAAGAGGAAATTTACACCTTATATAATACCTCAGCTACTCCTGCAAATTTAATGCTACAATACTAGCTCGATTTGATTAGGCCATATTGGCAAACCAAATTTAAAACTATTACAAACTTGAGCAGCTAACGGTCATCTGATTGCTATGATGTGAGCAAATATAATTATAGAAATGTCGAACCCGATACCGGAAAAATAAAAAAAAGTAGCCATACAAAAAACATTGTAAGATTAGGAAGGAAGGCAAAATAAGTTGCATTTTTTGGTTCAAAACTTGGTGGGTTTAAGGTTTAAACTGAAGAGATGAGGCATAAGATTTTTCAACTTTTACCTTATCCAAAGGACACTGCTTCAATCAGAAAATGTTTTATGCAATTTTATAGAAACTTGCACATTTATACCAATTGAAGAAAGTTAAAACCAACTAGAAATTCTAACAATTGCATACGACAAAAGGTTTTTGTTTACACTCTCTACTACCAATTTGTATAAGCGTGTATCAATGGACAATTGTTGAGTAAGTTAGACTTAATACATTCAATAGTCTCTTCATATATTGTTTAAAAATAATTCTTATAATCTAAATAATTTACATTCTATGCTTAAAAAGTAGTTATAAAAAGAACAACGTAAATTATGCTTTGTTTTTAGGGGGCGGTCTGAAAACGCCAACTACAACTGCATGATCTCTTTCGTAAGGTTCCAAAGTGATTTGTTCCTGCGGTTTCATGTTGTCTGCTTGTAGTTTTTTCACTTCGGCAGCAAAAACAGCTTCAGGTTGAGCAGTGGAATCTATACAAGATGCTTTGATGGATATTACAAAATGGCCACCATTTTTTAAAAAGTACTGCGAATTCAATGCTACAATTCTAGCTTGATCTGGCTGAGCCACATCTGCGAACACGCAATCCACCATTCCTACAAGCATGCGGTATTTGTGCGGATGGCGAGCATCTTCAATGATTGGAATGATGTTGGTCCTTTTCTTGGCTACATTTATTAGGTCCCTCCCTGACCTGTGTGAGAATTCTACCGCATATACAAGGCCTTCGGGACCAACAATGTCACTAACGTGAGAAACTGTGGTTCCTGAGGCTGCTCCCAAATATAACACTTTGCAGCCTGGAGGCATGTGAATTTGGTCAACGCCTCCTAAAATAGCAGCCGCCAGTTTGCTACGGAACGGATTCCAAACGCGATATTCAATTTTGCTACCTCCGTTCTGTAAATCAAAAAGAAATAATTAGTGATTAACACAATTATGTAGTTTAAATTATTTTTTGAATGTTTTTTTTGCATAGCTTCCGTACAGTATGTTTTAAGTAGCGTTTTGTGCAGAATTGCTTACCTCAACAGATATTCTTTTTTCTCCATAGACCTCAGACCCCGGAACCAAGTTAAGGGTGACTAATGCATCTTCTTTTCCTCTGGCAATAAACACACCTTCATGTCTATGAGGTTCAACAATTACAGTTTTACCTCCTTTGAAGCCACCCCCCGAAGGACGGCCTCCACGGCCACCTCTTCCACCACCTCCGCGGCCGCCGCCACCACGACCACCACCTCCTCTACCGCCAAATCCTCCACGGCCTCCACCAAATCCTCCACGACCACCACCACCACCTCCTCTGCCGCCTCCTCCAAATCCTCCTCGACCTCCACCACCGCCTCTGCCGCCTCCGAATCCTCCTCGGCCACCACCACCTCCTCTACCACCGGGTGAAAATCCTGTAATAAAATAAAATTTATAGAGGGACACTGTTTTTGGATGCAAATTTAAAAACAGGATTATTTTAGCAAGTCAGCTATATAAATATGTATCGAACACGGTTACGTGACAAACTAAGATTTTATTGTGATTATTAAATCGAACAATCAACATTTGGTATTTCTAGAATTCGAAAATAACTGTGTTAAAATCATTTTCCCTATAAAAGTAACAATAAATAAAACCTTGAGGCAGAGAAATTAGGCATATTCATTACAATAATAAAAATGGGTTGTGAATTCTAGGAAATAGTAACCTCCTGGGACCTTTTTTTGTCTACTATTAGAATGGATTGAGCTTGTGATTTGTATTCTCTGAAGTTGCTATACTAGAAATTGTAGTTTATTTGTAATTTATAAATGAGCCAATAAATAAGGAAGGGTATTAGGTTTGAATTTCTTTAGAGGAATTCAATATAACAAAACTGTTCACCAGATCTTCTAAGATTGGTGCGGAATTTATTGTATTATGGGACCAATAATGTTAGCTTTTGTTTCGTTCAAAACATTTACTATATGTAATAACTCTGTTTGTCTTAGGATTTCTTCTTGAATTTGGTGCTGAAATAAACATCTACTAATACTAAAATCATATTCAATTTAAGATTATATTCCCAAAATGTCTATTTTAGTCTTCTTTGCAACAAGGTGAAGCCAACATAAATTGCTAAATCTCAAACATTCTGTAGCTAGTAAGTCACTATTTCAATGGGAGTGAAAAACGTGAAGCTTTAAGAAACATAACAAATCGAGAAGTATCGTATGCTACTATTAAATAATATTTAATTTTTTTGTTCGTTACGAGCGAAATAAATCTGTATAGTGTATGCACTTGCACATAATACAACATAGTATTATAAATATATGACTGCATTTGGTCTAGCTAATAATGTATGCGAAGAAAAAAAAATGATATGTACATCCAAGATAAAACAACCTCCTACTGTTAATACATCTGGAAGGTCACCCCATTTTGCTTTCATACAAGATCACCAACAATAACAAAATCAACCACAAATGCCATAAAAAACATTTTAAAAATCATAAAGCTTAATAAAGCCACGGAATAATCATTAAAAGCATTTAAAACCGGCAGCGTTGTAGACATAACCTCAATAGCAAGACACGTGTTATCGATAAACAAAAATATACATATTTACTGAATATTCACAAAAATCTGTTGATTTAAAAAAAATAAAGAAAAAAAGCTTACCTGGTCTGCCCATTATGTATACACAATTTTTAAAAAAATGTCTCAATATTTAAAACTAAGTTAACAAGCAGCACGTGCTGTAATACGCGTCTTCAAATGAATTCGAAATGGCCGAAACGAGGTTTCGTATTAGAATGAAGCAAGCAGCGAGATCCTGGCTTCGATAGAAAAATCGGTGGAGGGCGCCACAATAGGTGTGTTTCCACATGGAGGCAACTGGAAAGGGCTTGTTTTCTCTTTTTGTTTTGTACACAAATTTAGTACTTAAAGAATGAGTAAGGATGATGTACGCCTTTGAGACTCTGCAAGGCACAATTACCACCTCTTTGCTATATTGTTTAAAAAAAATTTCGTTTTGATTTTACGATTTAGATTTAGACTTTATTTCTTTTAAAACTAGCGACTTTAATTAGCAATTACAAGATTGATTTCTATTAGCAGTAGTCAAAATGGCCCAAAAGAGGTAAAACCAAAAATTACTAGCATTAAATAGTAAACATATACCAGTAACCCAGTATCCAGTAACCACAAAAAATTGCTCTCTCCGTTACCTCTTTGAGTGAGATACACAGCAGTGTCAGGGCTTTAGGAGGCGCCACTTCAAAATTTAAAAATGGCCACTATTCACATACAAAGCGGGAAAGATAGCTGGAAAACGAATTCAAAACCCGCGAGGATTCATTATACGCCGTTCCAAATTCATGCAGATTGTGACGCCCCGATCGATAAATACTTTGAAACTTTTATAAAAAATGAAGAAGATGGAAGTAAGTAGCAATTGTTTGCCCATAACCTCAGCTTCGCGATTACTTAATTTAATATTTCAGCGCTTACGGCTTCTTTTCGAGGGCGACCTTTGGACGGCAAAACCGTGGAATTACCAGAAGGATATAAAGGCTTAGTATTGCAAGAAAAATTAAAGCCGATTACAGATAAGGATGAACGAAAGCTCTTCATATGGCACACATTCGATAAAGTCGTTTATTGGAACTACGATAAGAAACCCAGTCGAAATGATGCTTTTGCTCAAGCCTTAGAATGGATAGAAATTGCGGAATGCGTATGTATCATGCATTTGCTGTTGGTTAATCAATATGAAGAATTAAATCTACTTTCAATTTCATTTTCAAATAGTATATAATCTTGGGATTTTTAGCTAAAACAACGATTCTCAATCGCAGTTTTACAGTAACCAGACCATTCAAACACCAATCATATTTCAATTCAATATAGACTTTAAGATTCATGTCTATTTCTAGGAAAATGTTGTTCATTAGGTAAAATATTCGAAAACATTCATATTCCTCTAAAGGCAGCGGGTAATATTACCTGGAAATTCTTAGACAGTAACATTCGGTATAATAATTGCACAGTTTTTAAGGAACTTAATTACTGATGGCTGCCTATATTATAAGGGTTTATATCGTATTTCTCTTCTTACTGAGAGAATAATATAACAATTCTTGCTTTATTAAAGTCGATATAATTTTTGAGAATTTGTCCATGCAATGTACAATGGTTTAATTTTTAGAATTTACTTTTTTACATTCCCGTATAACTATACGAAGTATAATAAAGGGAAGGTATTGGGATCAAGAAAAAATTTGATCTTGAAATTTTGGCGGATCGCCACGTTTTGAGTGCCTCTGAATCCATTTTGACCATTTTTGGCATGTCTGTGTGTGCATGTAAACACGATAGCGGTCAGACCGTTTGAGGTGGAGCGATGAAATTTGGTATATCTTAATGCAAAATCTTAGATCTGTATTAGCTTTTGAGGCACGTAGAACCACCACAAGTACCTGTTTACCTACACAGTTTTGACATTTTTTCAAGTAAAGTAGTCTTTAAAATTAAGCTATCAGATTGAAATTTCTTACACATCTTAAATATCACAAAAAACTCACAGATACAAATTTTTAACATGAACGGAGTGCTATTTTTATAATGTTGAAAATTCCATTTTCATAGGCTTTGGAATAAAAAAAATTTACAAAAATTCTAAACATGGAAAATATAGCAATAACAAATAGTTCTGTTTAATTATGAAAACCAGAAGTGCGACTTTACCGTCATAAATTTAATTTTTTAGTTATGCATTTATATTCTTAAATGGGATCCTTCCCTTAGTTATGAATTCACTTTTTATAACTAAAACCTTCGCAAAAGGTTTTAACAAGCGTTCGATATTGCAGACTAGTTAAGAGTATAAATATAATTTTTAAACACAAAGTATCATATATTACATAAAGAAACATTAAAAATATTTCGAAGCACTCCAGATTTTTCTACAGGAGATGTTGAAAGTAGGAAATATTGTTTGTAGCAACATATTCTAGAAATAATTGACAATTTAAAGACAAAATGAAAAATGTTCTAACTTCACAATTAAATTTTATACCTGATATTTAAAATTATGATATTTATAATTTCAGCTTCATGCTCCTATTGTTGAAGAATGACCTCAGCTCCAAAATTAGGACTTAATTTCAGATAGGTGCAAAATATCAATTAAAAAGCAACGTTCAGCAACATCATCAACTTTAAATACATGACTTGAATAAAGGATACTAGCAAAATAAACATAATAAAACAATTTAATAAAACTTCAACATAAAATAAAGTTTCAACAGGTTTTAGTAATAAGAATAATATATAAAAATTAGTTAAAAAATATAAAATATCAATTTTAGAGATAAAAAAACAATAGCTTCAAACCAGTGCCTTCTTGTTAACGAAATGTATTATGTTACCGTTAAATGTGTTATGTTATTGATATTAGAATAAGGAATAATAAAAATAAACTCTCAATGGGATTTAGTTTTTTATTATAAATCTTCAGTTTATAGCTTAACTAACATAAAGTGCCCATCCCCTGTGAAAGTATTATTTTATTTTATTTATTTACGGTAAGCAACATTGCTCTTTACAGCTTCCTACTATAATTAAATACTCTAAAATCTGTTGTACTAACAATTAAATATATTTTTTTTATTATAATACGTCACTATATTTGTTTTTATTATTAATAAACCGTAGACTTCTGCCATTGAGCATGTTGCATATCCACGTTTTTAATAATACTTATTGATTGTTTTTTCAGCTACTAATAATAATTCCATTCAGGTTGGTCTTTTCTTATCTGCACTTTTTTTTTAATTAACAATGTCTGTGAATTGATTTTTAATGTAAAAACAAATAACAGAACTGTAATGCAAGGGGCAAATGTGGTGTAGATTGCTGTTTCATTTCGAATGAAATTTTCAAATTGAATTCAAGAATCAACTAAAAATTGAATTCAAAAGTAAACTTAAAAATGGACGCAAGATTAAATTTAAAGTTGAATTCAAAGTTCGGTTTGAAGTCCAATTTAAGATGTTCAATGTCGAAATGAAATTGTGTAGTACTTAAATTCAAATAAAAATACTTTATTGTTACATATATAAAATTGAGCGAAAATTAAGTGACAAAGCCAAGTTGAACTACTTCAGATTTGCAGATTTACACCAAATTTCCCCGAGCGTTTGTTTCTAGCAACATGTTGAATACAGAGACGTTTTATCAATTTTATTTAATGAGGATGCCTTTTTTATTGTGATTCTAAGTACATTCATGAACAGTTTTTTTATCCTTAATGATTGAATGAACGGTAGTTTATTTATAAAATGGTTTTTATTAGCTGCGTTCAAATTTGTCAGGGATGCCAAAAGAAATAGTTTCAGAGACGATGGACTAGATTTGTTTATTTAGTTAAATTAAGAGTAGCTTTTCTCATGTGTATTCGATGATACAATTAGATGGTTGTGGTATTGAAAACGGTCTGGATTTTAAAATTTAATTTTTAGTGGCTATATCTTGTTTATATAACTCCCCTTTTTAAAATCTTACAGCCTCCAAAAAACGTCTAAACTACTTAACAATCGAAACATTTATTTATAAATTCTTTACTTGTTATACTTTTCTGGATTAGAGGTAGCGTGTGTGTTTTTTCAAATCCTTAGTGAAAAACGTTTATAATCTCATTTTATAACGATGGTTATAAATACATTTAGAGCTTTAAGTGTTGGGTTAGGTTAAACATTTATGATCTATGTCTATGAGATTTACATTTTAGATTGAAATGAAGTCAGTTTCAAAATTTTTACACGTTGGAATTGGAGTTTTTCAATAGACGGGATTAACGCAATAGATGGTCGCAGGTTGGCAGGGATTTGTTGTTTTGGTTCAAGTTAATTGCACGGGATCAGATGATTCGATTTTTTGTTCGCAAGGGGCACATTTCTAATATTTATAGGTATTATTTTACATCGCTACATTTATACAATAAAAATAGCTAATTATTTACAAACTAGTTCTTGAAGTAGTTTACATTTTACACCTTTAATATACAGAGTTTTAAATTTTCAATAGATTGACATGTATTAAAAATTTAATTTAATATTTAAGTTCTAATCTTATTAAAATGTACAGCGAATTCTCTCCACTTTAAGATGTTTTAAACTTTATAGTTAATTACAAAAATTGGCTTTTTTATCGATTTATTAGGTTAAAGATAGTCAATGTGCTTTCGACTTGGTGTTACGTTCTTGAAACCACAGACTTTTATTTGATGGTGGTTGTTTTGAGGAAGGGTTGGGAAATGGTTTTAAAAAAGGGTCGTGTGTGCTTGAGTAATTAAGAAATTTGTGATAGTTAACCATTTAGATGAAATTGATATTACTTGATTTTTAAATACAAACAAGTTCTACTTTGCACAGCAATTTTCATTTTTTAAATATAATTTTGTCAACATTTTCAATACCACTGTTATAATAAGAGTGATAGTAAGAATATAATGGTTTTGCAGTGTTTTGCCAGTTGCCGATGAGCCACAGTTCAAATAAGTGTTTACTCGTTGCTCCTTGTTCTGAAAGGTGGCGATTTTCTGATTCGAAACTTAGCATTTTTGGTTTTGACTTTGCTTTCATGAGTATCACTGTTAATTTTTTTCATTATCACCTTTCGTTTTGTTACCATTTTAGAAATAAATGCAGCTGTTTCATTAGAATGACAAAAAAGCCAACACTTGCTATAACATTGGCAAAAATCTCAACTTGCAAAACGCAACCTCTAAATTGACAAAGGCTTTGAGTTGAAAGCCCCCAACTTTAAAATTCAATTAGTAGGCAGCAATAAAAATCATGAAAATACAATAGTTAAAAAATTGGGAAATAAAATCATTTGAATAATTGAGATAAGGTAAATCACAAAGTCATAAGTATTTACATTACTTAATGATAATAATAATAATTACACCATTAGAAACAAAGCTTATATATATAGTAGGGTGTAAAAATTATCCAACAAAGATAAATGATTAGAAACAAAAGGAAGTGACAAATATAAACGCAGTTCCAACTTAAAATTAATTGGTATACGACACTCTAAGTTCATTAAAATTATTCACACACTCACAGTCACAATGACAGTCACACCTTACACAGCCATACTGTTTATATTATATATACAAGTATAGTTTAAATTTTGAAGCACTGACTCTATTGTGAACTCTTTCCATTAAGAGTTTGTATTCGGAAAAACAAGGCTTCGCTGCCGCTTTAAAAAGAGCCCATGCAAACACTTTCCAACTCGTAAAATGTGGCAATATTTTAGAATGGCTTATCCATTTAATAAGCTTTTCAGATTAAAGAAGTAATGGACTTGATTTGAAGTCGAGGTTTTTGAAACCATGGATTCAAAATGGTGGGATTTAAAATGGTAGGATTGAAAATCATGATTTGAAAATCATCGATTTAATTATTTCATGATCATGCGTTTCAAAATCACTAATTTTTAAATAGTAGATTTAAGCTCATTATTTTCAAAGTTGCACATGCCATTGCTGTGAGGGTTACGATTGTGACTTTTAAAATTGTGGATTTCGAAATAGTTTTTATATTGGTCCACAGCCAAAGAAAGACGAAAAAGTCTGGTCCCAATTGTTGAACCCCTACAAATATTTGGATAACGCATTTTGATAAGCAGTAAAATGGTTGACAGTCCAATTTTTTAAATTTTATAATTTAGTTCCTATTAAGTCTTTTTGTAGAATTATTTTTGGCCCTTCTTAATACTTTGACCCTAGATCATTTTTTATCTAGTTGTTGAATATAATGACGATTTTTCCGTGGTAGCAAGTTTTATTAAGCATTTCTATATGTTATTAAATAATCTCTTTGAGAGTATGATTTTATTTTGCAGGAATTAGCACATTTTATTACTTGTAGCCTAACTGAATCTACAAACGATAGCACCAGAGAGATGAGATATTTATTTTTAAGCATCATCGCATATTTTAAATGCATTCAAAATTAGTTTGCTTTGCTTTTTGTAATGCAGATCGATCTTTATAAATATTTGGCATTTTTAAAAATTAGGTATGAATGCGTATACAAATTATCAACTACAGTCTAAGCTGGCCAATAACTGAATTTGAGATTATCCCTTCAATACTTGCATATCTAAAATTCTAGAAAAATATTTTAAACACGTCTTTCATAGCTGATAACTTTTTGCTTGGTTTTTGACTTTATTTTGCGAATGTAAATAGAGCTAAATCAATAAATTTATGTAAATTAGTTGGTTATTTATGTTCAATTAGTACGTTTTTTTGTGCATATTATTTACATTTGATTAAATGATGTAGTTAAAATCTTTTAAAATTGTGATGTTTTGATTATAAATTTTAATTCTTCGAGATCCAAATGTGGCACGTTATAAAAATGCCACAATTCCAAGTGATGATTAAATAAATACAGTGAAACCTCGAGTCACAAACAAATCAGCCTAAGAAAACAATTTCAGTACAAATTTGGACTTGACACGCATGTATCGGTTGACAAATGCTGACCAGTGCACTGAATGCACAAACATTACAGCGTTACGACAATGACTCAAGTATCAATACTACATGACTTGTACTCTGTTGTTTACTTTGTTGTTGAGTTCGTTCTTATTTTGTGGATTTTTATTAATAAATAATAATATATGAAATTGCCACATTAGTGTCTTCTGCCTCCTAACACTTTTCTTTTGTTCATCCTATGGGCTAGCAAGTAATTTACAATTTTCAGAGGTAATATACAAAGGCTATTTCTTCCAAGTGTTTTAAGGTCACTAAGGACACGAAATTCACCCTGTATGAATATTGAAAGGGTTACTTTTATATCTTCTACTGTATAAATGTCATTAACAAGGTATGGAATTATATATCAATCGCAAATGCTTTAGTCGATACTTTGGTTAGGGTCTGTGCCTCTTGGTTTGCAACACCAACAGATGAAGATTTATGCAGGAAGATTTCGCAGAAGATGAAAAGGAAGAAGCGATATTAGTTTCAAGTGTCGAGGTTAATTACATTTTTACCTTTAGAAGTAAACTGCAAACTTTCATTGAGAAACATCTAGACAGAACTATGATCAGCCAAGTCATTGGCATTTTTAATGACAATGTGATGTCCCATTTCATTCTATTAAAAGCAGTTTTCCTCTTTCTCCTCCATGTACAAATTCCAATAACTTTAACCCTCAAATGTAAGTACTGTTTGTTTTATATTATATATCTTTACCAAATATAGTTCTTTAAGCAATAAAAAAACAGTAATTCTGAGGCAAGCAAACATGTAAATTGTATTTACATTTGTATTTACATTGATTTCAGTGGCACAAATTATCTCCACTAGCAAACAAAGTCAAACATCATTTTAGTTCGTGATTCGAGGTACCACTATGGTGCATAAATCTCCCCAATTGATATTCCATTAACCTATGTAATTATAATTATATTTGCATGGAAACTATCATTGCTGAAAGAGCACATTGCTTTGGAGAAAATTTTAAAACAAATTCTTTACTATAGTCTGATATTTTTGTTTTCTTGGCTAAGCTCCAAATTCATAACAATTTTTTTTTAATTTAAAGCAATCCAAGACAATAGGAGCAAGTTTGAAAGCTTTTAATTTCACATTTTATGAAAAAATGTTAAGTTGTATCAATATTTGACTGCCAAAATTGGTTGAAATGAAGCAAAAATTCTTTTCACTGTCTCTTAAATATGTTTAGGCATAGCGTCCTAGGTTACTCAACATAAATCCGCATACATAGTTTGAATATTGTGAGCCAAGCAAGATGATTTGCAAAATTTTCACAATATGAAAATCATTGACAAACTTTCAATGAAATCCAAGTTTAACTGTTACTAATCTTTTGAGTACTTAGGCAGATACAATAATTTACGAGTTTGTTTTTAAAGAAAAACGCTGTGTTCTTTTAGTTTGATTACAAACTCATGATCTGCAAATCCTAAATTGAAATATACGCAAAACTCATTTATATTCATATCTTAAAACAAATATAAAGCGATAAAGAAATCAAACTGACATCCTACCTTATAGTTAAAATATGCCCTTTAAACAAGTCAAGCTTTGTCCGTTTCAAGACAGTCTGCTCTCCAAGCAAAATGGTTGACTAAAGTAAAGAATGTTGTTTTTAACATCATGTCTCAGCCAAGCTGTCTCCTAGATTTTAAAGTCATAAAATGAAACTCGTAAAGTCTGTTTGTACAAGCAATTGCACATCACCCAAAACCATCAGAGCCAATGAGAGACATGGATTTCAATTTCTTGATTGGCTCCTACAGTTTTAAATAAGTTAGGATTACACCTTGGAACTAACTTGCACTTGCATTGGTAGAGATATGCAAAAGAAACTGTATCGGTAATATTTAAAAAAAAATCAGAATGAACGTCCTCTATGAACATTACGCAACGATTAACAATACTTATGGTAGTTGTTTTTAAGCTTCAAAATCTTTTAGAATGAACATCAATGCACTTATAAGAAAGAAAATTGTATCTTTTATCAGTTAAATAATTTGCCATACAAGAAAAACTTAAAAAGGTTTAAGTTTGAATACACTACAACATTGATTTTTTGCGCTTAACATTTTTACCTACAGCTCAAACAGTTTTAAGATGTAATTTTTACTGTAACTTCAAATAGAATTTCACATTATTTCCAAAAGCATTTGCATGAGCCTTAATATTTATCATGTGTTGATTTACAATCTAACAATAAATTGTGTTGTTTGTAACAATATTTTAAATACAAATAAAATTGGCAGGTAATTTTTAAATTCTAGATTTTTTTGTGGCGATTATAGAA
Organism: Helochares maculicollis; assembly: GCA_033557835.1. NCBI lineage: Eukaryota > Metazoa > Arthropoda > Insecta > Coleoptera > Hydrophilidae > Helochares > Helochares maculicollis. Next base: position 42,344 of record JAWQRO010000227.1, read on the forward strand.
ACTTTAGGTACTTTTGTTGTATACTTAAATACATTATAAATGCACAACTTACAAATCAAAGAGCAGAATATAGAACAAACAAATTAATATTAAGCAAAAATGCCAAACTAAAACTTTAAAAATTAGTTATTTTTAGAAACCAAACAGCTTCATAATATTTTAGGAACATCAGTACCGTAAATGTCCATTTAAACATCAAATCAATAACAAATACAAACCAAAAATTATACTTTACCTTACCATACAAAATGGCAGCACAACCTCAATTGCTACTGCCACTATTACTGGTGAAGCTACAACAGCGGCTGCAATTGCAAGTGCCTCTCAGTTATACCAACAATTGCAACTACAACCACAATCAAGCCATCTTAACTAAAAAAAATAAATAAATAAAAAACAAAAAAGGGTCAAAAATAAAAAGAAATTTAGTTATATTAAAAAGTTGTGTATTTTTCATCATCATTATTATTATCATCAAATATTATTACTTAATAGACTGTAAAATTTTCTATAACCGCCATTTGTTTACATTATAATATATACAAGAAGTCACAAATTTTTTACTCATTTTTTACCTCTTAAAACTTGGAAATTGACACTAACATATTTTAGACGATTTTGTTTTCTTGTTTCTTCTTTTCCTTTTATTAAGTGAATTTACATTAATATTGCAAAAATTTGTGAAAAATCCTATAGCTTTGTGTACAGTTACAATTATGACAAAAATATTCAATTTTATTACAGTACGTTTTTATTTAATTTAACCAACTATTTGCGAATTAAAAAAAAATCCCAGTTTGTCACGCTGTACAAACTAAAGTTGGCGCTCTTTCTCCTAATTATAAATAAATATATTTAATACAAAAAAAAAGAAAACCCATACGTAATATTTAACAAAATAACAAATACAATTTTCGTAATCCTAGTAATGCTTTATTGTTAAAATAACAAAAAAACACTAAAAAAATCCACTCGAATCTTGTAGTCATTTTCGTCGAAAAGTGTACCACAATTTACTAAAAACTCTTTTAAATTAAAAAATAAGGGCCGTCGCTTTTGTTAATATATTACAAATGAGAGATCGGAGTACTCTTAACATATCATTTTCTTTGCTTAGTGTAGAGATTTCTTAATTAGTTCTTAATAGTTCAGAAAACAACTCAATTCCACTTATCACATGAAATTATTTAATTTATAAACAAAAATTAGCTAAAAAATTATAATAAGTAGTCCTTAAAAATGTTTAAAACTTAAAGGGGTTGGTGTAAAATTATAAACACTATAATATTTTACATGTTTGTCCATATATCTCATCGTTTTTTCTTTTAAAGATGTAGTAGGGGAAGAAATATAATTACGGAGAAACATTTGCATGGCCGAAAAATTTCATTCACAGGCAGGAGAATGGTCAAAAAATATTTATCACATAAATTATGATGAAATTTTCAATTTTGATGAAATTTGGAGGAATACATTGTGAAATTTTAATGCTGGTACAAAAGTTATGGATGAAAAGTAATTTTATCCGGATTATTTTTTAAAACCTAATTTTGGTCGCTGTTTCACATCACACCACGTCAACAAATTCTTCTCCTTGCGCCTCAATCTATTCGAACGCTACAAAACATGGCCAATTCGAAATAGGTTGAACTATTTGTACCCTTTTTTGTAGTGCTGATCTCATCGTCACATGGCGACATCTTCGTTAATTCATTTCATTTATTTATTGAAACCTAAATGTATTTATATAACTGTAGTAGTACCAAAATTAGAAACCACTGTTCAATGAAATCGCTACACTGCTTTCCAACAGTAAGTTGAGTTCCGCATGTTTACTTTTTTATTATTTTTTTGTATGTTTAAGTGTCTGTCTCTTGGTTTTCCTTAGCTATGTGTTAATCTCGAGGGGTGTTGTGTCGTTATTCTGAGTCGCAGGGCTCTGCCTCAGAATCGGTTTCTGTTGCATCTAGTCACAGTTTCAACTCGTTGGCTATTTTGCTCGCGATGTTTTTGAAACCGATACTAGTACCTGTAAAAAATTCCAACATACAATTACATATTTTCAATAATTTATTTCAACGTTAAATTTATGGAAATTAACATTTTTTGATTTAAATTTATCTTTGATAGGAATATTCAAATTGTACACTATATATTAAAAAGCCATGTTTTTATTTAATATTGACTCCAATTCTGTTGATAGTATCAAATTCTTTCTCGTTTTCCCACAATTAATTAATGTTACAATTAGATGCAGATTTTCATTTCTTAGTGGACGAGCAACATTTTTTTTAATTGTGAAATAAAATCAGTCACTGTTTGAGACTATATTTTATTTTGTGTGGACAGTTTTTTTTTATATATAGGCTGTGTTATAGGTATAATTAAGCCAAAATGATGGGACCCATAAATCTAGTGTTAAATAAATTTTATAGCATGAACATGACTCCTTACCTCCAGGTTTACTAGTTAATTAATATAATTTATCAGGTTTTCATCTAGCTTCATTGGAATAACTTCACATAACAATTTATGAAGTAGATAAGATTTGTAACATACCTGAAATTCTCTTAAATCGGACACCATTAAGTGAGAGACGTGGAAGTTTGCAGACTTCTATCTCCCACTGCACCAGGCTGTCCGTGTTGGGGTCGCCGTGCACGCAGAGCAGGAGGAATCGCTCTCTTTGCTCATAGTCACAATTATTGGCATCGAGCACCTTCCTTATTTCCGACATTATATCTCCAGGGTCTCTACTGGACGTCGTCTTCATCGACCATGTAAATCGTAATGAACGTGGCTTCACTTGTTCGTCATTTTGAGGGGTACCTTGCACTCTGAAATCAAAAAGCAACCCAATTAAAATTAAGGAAAGCAAGGAAAATGCGGAGGTATGTGTTTTACTTGTGGTGTGTTCTCCAATTCATCACGATTTTGAGGGTAACAAGAAAGTTCATACCATAGGTAAAAGTTGTAGGTCTAGCTAGCAGATTATGTGTAAAAAATACCTGATTTATTGTTTTCTGACTTTTTATTTACTTAATTGTTTTTATTTAATTTAATTCAATTTCTACAGTAATTATTTTCAGTGTATATCAATTTTTAATTTGACTATCTAACAATGTCAATACTTTGAAAATTAGAGTACATGTATATCAAAAACTACATCTGCAAAAACCATGCATTAAAATACACAGTACAGGACGTACAGATAAAATACGATGTACAACAATGTGAAATGAAACGACAATCAAAAGTAGCATGCTGGTTGTATTTAAAAAAAATTTCGTTCTGCTAGCGAAATTTCAATAATTTGTATTAATTCTGTACCATAATAGACACACAATGGTGCGAAAAAATGATGTGCTGAGTTGTGGGTTTTTAGTATAAAAGCACACCTCAATAAAAATAGGTAGTAGGAAGGTCCCGGATATGGCAACAACCCAATAGGCCCTGAATTCATTTCGGGTATTTTTTTTGTTAAACTAACTTACCCCGTACGTAAAGGTGAAGGTCCCTGTTTATTTCCTTGGGTTGGTTCTAAAGGTCTAAAAATAATAAAAAAAACAAAATGATCAAAATGATAATGTTTTGTTAGTACGAAAAGAGCTAGTAACTCAAGTCATTTTGTGTGGTGGACTTGATGGTATAATTTTTTGTTTGGTGATTTGTTATGGTTAATTTTGAATTAAAAACAGCTGTTTTTTGCTATACTATGATTTTTAAACATTTTAGATTTGAATACTTTAAAATTAGTTGTTCTGTTCTAAATCACTGTTATGATTGTACATTACTTTTTTATGTGATTTTTTTAACAGATAAAAAAACTATTGTACTATAAGAAATGATTTCTTTTTTAAATGAATAATGGTGAAGTGAATGATGAAAGCAACATTGAATTTGAGGATGTGCAGCAGATGCAAGTGTACAAAGGTTAGCTCCTATCATCCATTATTGGGCAAGATTACAAGTGCCTAATATACATACATTAAAATCGCTGGGTAAAGGAATAAAAGTTCTTATCTACTAAACAATATTTATTCATAATAAAGTAGCTACCTGTTTCTCATATTTATATCTTCATTAACACATTTTATATTATATTATTTATATTATAAAAGAATCAATTTTCGCTTCGTCTTTTTTTAAATATAGGTCTAACTAAAGAATCTAAATAAAATTATTTTAATAATAATATATGGGATCTTTCTATGTACAATATAAAATCAATTTCGCATATAAAACGGCAGTTAAATTTACGCTTTTGGATGGTGTGACACAAATCTATAAAACTATGTTTTAAAAAATGACAGTAAGAAAATGACTAGAAAATTGCATTTATAATCAATTTTTATCATGCTTGTTGCTCTGAGTATCCTTTTTCCTGAAACACAAGATGTAATTTTTATTGCAGCCGAAATGAATTTCTAACATTTCACATCCCATATACCAAATGCTAAGTTTTAACACATACATTTAGACCTAACAAAATTTTGGATGATTGTGTCACACCTAAGGAACCTACTAAATTTAACCCCAAAGTTAATCTACTTAAGGTTAGTAGTAGGGTACTTTTTTAGTTTAACTATTTAAAATATATTTAAAGCTAAAGAATAACGTAACAATTTCATATCACATAGCACCTTTGAGACTTAAGAAAATATGTTGTTTTGTGCACCGTTGTTTAGAACGATCTTCATATTTTCCACCATAATACACACATTTCCACAGTGGTTTGACGCTCTGGTTGGAATGCGCTGTACCTCAGCCAGGCCATGGTCGTTCCATCGGCCTTCAATGTTCGAACCTGGACGAGAAATTAATTGAAGCTTGAGCAAATTTTCGTGATGAGGCCGATGGTAACGAACCACGTGCACAAAAAACAGAAACCCCCAAAAAAGGACAAAAATCACAAGATCTTGCATGTTAAGTGAGTTAATTTAATCATTTAATCGTTGCAAGCATTTTAAAACTATCAATTGACTTTTCTTTGTGTATTAATCATAGGACTTGTTAATTTAGCTTAGGAGAAAAAAATTAAAAGGTGAAAAGAATATTACATACTGTGGTATAACTTTGCACCTGACTTTATTATAACATTAGGACAATTCGTCATTCTTAGCTTTTGTGTTTTACGTTTGAATATTTAAGCAGACATGTAATTTGTGTCCAGAAGAAATTGGTACCTTAGAGCGTAACTGTATTATTCATTTGAAGAACTGTTTAATTGCAATTTATTTAGCAGTGGTTGATGGAGATGGTTTTGTAAAACGAGGCAGTACACAGATCTTTAATTATTATTATTTAGAAGCACAGTAGCTGACGCCTACATTTTATATTGCAACAATATATTATATCTATGTACATACATATGTATAATATGTTGTACTTATATTAAAATTATATTTGCAGTTAGTTTGGAATCAGAATGCCTATACTTTCTTGAGAACTAGAAAGTCACATTATATATAAA
>JAWQRO010000228.1:0-47689 GCA_033557835.1 Helochares maculicollis
AAATTTTGCAAACCAATTTTGGCATTGTCGTTCGCTCAATACATCTTCTCCATACACTTCACGTAATTTTCGCCTTGTTTGAACTGCATTTTTACCTTTTCGGTAATAAAAAAGTAAAATATGCCGAAAATGCTGCTTTCTATTTTCCATCTTTGATAGAGCACAAAAAAAACTTGCAAAGAATTTCACCAAATTTTTAACAAACAAGCCTTACTATACCACCTGTCAAAATATATAACTTGTCTGCGACTTAAGTGTGAAGTTGGCTGTAAAATATGATTAGCTCTATCTCTTGGGAAAAAAATCAAATTATTTTCCGAACAACCCAATATACTAGCGGGTGCGCAAGTTTGAAATATCATTTTGTTGTCGAGAGATGGGGCATGGAATCTATTGAAGTAACCTGTGGAACCCAAAGCGCCATTTTTTGGTAAGACTGCCCTCTACAAAGCGTCATATTTGCTTAATAACTTACGTATTAGTAGCATACTTCTTTTTCGTGTTAAACATGTCGAATTTGAATCCAAGTAAAACATTATTGCTCAGATTTAGCTGTCAAATCATTTGAGTTTTCATATAACAAGCAATTAAGCCAAATGTAAAGAGGTTTTTCTGCACATCTGGACCTTTTGCAATTGTCATTAACGCGGTTCAGCAATTGGACACGAAAACTTTGGCGATCCTCAAGACAACAAACGAAATATAAACTGTCAAATGCTTAAAAGTTGGGCAACATGCCCATGATTCCACCGAGCTAATTTAAAATAGCAGTAAAAGTGAAAACGTACAGATTTCAACTAAACTCTTAAACAAACAAATCCGTATTTAAATTTTAAGTGATGACTAAGCAAGCCTCTAAACCAATTTTATGTTCAAAAACCAGTGTTTGTCTGAAATTATTCGCTTTAAATAAGTATAATTGAAATAGAAAAACTACTTGCAAAGTTACAAAGACTAATTCTCGTTTTAAAATATTAATTCTGGTGAGATTTCAAATGAAGACGTTAATTTTTGATACTTTTTGATCGATAAAAATAATTAAGTTGTGAAAATCGTTTTACTTATTTACCAGTAATATACCAGGTGCGCAAGTTTAAAAGTTTCTTGGTAAGACTTTTCGTGTTAAACATGTCGAATTTTGAGCCGAGTAAAAAGTATTTGTGGCATGTAATGATTTTCTTATTCAATCAATAGAAAACGTCATCGGAAAGTCATCGAATTCTTGTCGAGACTTACGGCGATCTAGCTCCAACTGTCAAGACGTGTGAAGGCTGATTTCATCGCTTCAAATGTGGGGATTTCAATGTTATTGACAAAGATTGTAAAAACAACCAAAAACGTCGAAATACAAGTATTATTGGGGAAAGACAATACACAAACACAACAAATGATGGCGGAGCAGTTCGATATCACTCGGCAAGCCATTTCCGATCAACTGAGAGCCATGGGGAAAATTTAAAAAGTTAGAGATTGGGTTGCACACAAACTGAATGAACGACAGATGGAAAGATGAAAATCTGTGTGCACTTACGCCACAAAAGAAGGAGTTTTTTTGCATCAGGTTGTAACTGGCGATGAAAAACGGATATATTTTGAGAACCCCAAACGTAAGTAATCGTGGGTAACGCCAGGACAACCATCAACATCGTGTACAAAACCAGATCGTTATGATAGGAAGGCAAAGTTGTGTGTGTGATGAGACCAGAAGAGAGTAGTGTACTACTAGCTTTTCAAACCCGGCGAAACAGTTAATACCGTCCGCTACCGACAAATGATCAATTTAATCCACGCATTGTTCGAAAATCGCCCAAAATGGCTTCGAAGACATGTCAAAGTCATTCTCCAGCATGACAACGCTCCTGCACATTCAGCCAAAGTGGTCAAAGAAACAATTTCTTTTCTTGGTTGGGAACTCCTACTGCACCCACCATATTCACCAGACCTGGCGCCTTCTGATTATCACCTCTTCTCATCGATAGGAGGTACACTGGCTGAGCAACACTTCGAGAGCCAATACGTTGAATAAATTTGAATAAATTAAATTGTTTTTAAATAATTGCGTATTTTTCATGGAAAAAAGGGCATTTTAAACTGGCGCATCTGGTATACTACTGTGATCAAAAAGTAAGGTGATATTGCCATTTAAAACTCCCATGCATTAGGGAGGCAGGTCAATTTTTTTCCCATGTTGATAGAACTGTCTATAACATTTGCCAAGCGTCTGTTTGTCAAAAGCTTTAATTATCTTCAAGTTACACGTGTTTTTGTAATCAACCAAAAGTGAATTTTTCAATATTTACAATGGGTGATTTTGCTGAGCAAAGAACTTGCATCAAATATTGTTTGCGAACCAAATATTCTTATGCGGATACGTTGAAAATGTTGAGGAAAGCCTTTGGTGATCAAACTATAGCACAAAAAAAGCGTTTATAAGTGGTACAACCAGCTCGAAGCAGGCCGAGAACGCGTTGAAGACGAACCGCGCTCTGGACGACCATCAATGTCTACTGACGAATGCCACGACCCAAAAAATCAAAGATTTGGTGCTTGAAAATCATCGATTGACAATTAGAGACCTCGCTGATAGTGTTGGAATATCATTTGGCTCAACCCAAATCATTATGAAGGATTTTTTGTGTCTCAAACGCATCAAGTTTCAATTGGTGCCAAATGCACCATGTCATTGTTTCTCCGCGACTTCTTTTGCCAAAACCTCGAGTCATAACGTTCCGCAGCCACCGTATTCACCTGATTTGGCTCCGTGCGACTTCTGACTATTCGGTAAACTCAAAAGGCCAATGCGGGGATACCGTTTTGATACGATTGAGGAGATAATAACCGAATCGAAACCGGAAAAAGACTATACCGACTGTTTCGAGGACTGGAAAAACCGTTGGCAAAAGTGTGTTTTATCGGACGAGAATTACTTTGAAGAGGATGAAATTGTTTTGGAAGAATAAATAAAAAATTTACATTTTATAAACAATTTCATTTTACTTTTTGATCACAGTAGTATACGCACTTTTGCAATTTAAGTGGCAGATTGTTTACATCGCTGGTGTAAAACTTGCGCGAAGGAGAGTCAAATTGATGAGAACCCAGTTTTATGACAAACTGCGGAAGAAGTGTTAGACTGGGGGCAAATTCTGATAGGTATGGAGAACAATGAAGACATTCCAGTTTTAATGCATGTACTGTTGCCAAATTAATTTGGGCATAATGGTGTCTAACGTTATCATGCAGTATGGTACCAAACGATCTGTTGACTAATTTAGACAAACTTTACTTATCAATATTATCATCACAAGCGACGGTTTGGTCCAAAAATGGATCAGATTTATATCGAGTAAGCAACATCAAGCAAGCTTCTGAACGCTTTTGATTTTGAATCACTTCAAGTGAAACTTCTTTGTTCAACTTTTTATCTTTCCCAACTTGAGATAAATGAGTTAGAACTAATTAGATCATCATACTTGTTTTTTTATTCTAGATAACCATGTGGTTTGCTTGTGAGGTCAGGTCAGGTATAAATTTTGAAGGACCAATTTTATGCTGCTTACAATAGCTCCTTTAGGCATTTTCTAACAAAAAATACAGAAGAATCGAATATCAAGCCAACGTGAAATAGTCGCCTTATAATATTTACAATATCTACGAACGACGACCTTTTAATTTTTATTTGAGTCCACTAACATAGTAAGTTTTTATACATTGTTTTTTATATAATGTTACAGTTTCGGGGTACTACGAGCAGAAGTTGTTCACCTATTAACTATGTTAAAATGTTTTCAAGTAAAATCAAGTTATCAAGGTGTGGTTAGTAAAAAACCCTGAAAAGCAAGAAATTATTGTCTAGAAGGAAGCACCAGTAGTGCTATAAAGGCGTAAATCCTTTAGCTCTATAAACGTCTAAATACAAAAAAAGACTCACTACTTTTATAAAAACAATTTCGTTGAGTCAGCTGTATTTCAAAATACATTTATTATTTTGAATATTTAAATATAGAATCATCAGCAATGTCCAAAAAATTTGAAATTTAACTTTATACTTTCGGAAGCAACAAAATATCTCAGAATGCATGTCAAGCAACTGCACTGATATGGAAACAATATTTAAACTTTTCGCTTCTTTTTATACACACAAACATTTTATTTTTACTACCCGTCAGCTGCTTGACCTCAATCAAAACAATTACATCAGTTAGAAATATAACATTTATAAAGAAACGATTAAAGTAAAAAAATCCCCAATTAAATTCCCATAAATATTAACTTAACATTTCAGCTGTCTTCCATTGTAGACAAGATGAGCGGAAAAACCATGAATAAATAATCTGGCGCTCATGGCAAATACATTTATTTTTTATGTATATTTGGTTATCTTTCAAAATTTTGGTTGCAATATTATCAACTTTGATAGCAAAATTATTTTAGAAGATAAAACCCTCTCTAATGAAAGTGATCTTAAATTTCCGCATTTTTAAGAGCAACGCAAATAAAAGTTTATAGTTGAATTATCGCGCTCGAAGATCTTATTACGACTGCAGTGAAACTAATTATAATTAATACCAACGTGCTTAATTCGCTACTCAGGCTTAGCTTGAATCATTTGCATGGGAAGTAAAAATTGTCGAGTTCTTATTAGAAGAGTTATTATATGGCTTTAGTTATGTTCATTCGATAATTTGTTTGGCCTCATTAGTGCTGGGAGATGCTGTTATTAACTCAAAATACGTTGTGTTATTGACCTTCGTATACGAGTCTGCGGGCGATGAAAATACTAATTGCACTTTAACAACACACAAGCGTTCTCATAACCACAACATTTACATACACTCAATGACAATCATTCTGGGCTTGCCAAAGTGCATTGTATTCAACTAATATGGAATTGTTAACAGACATGCTTCTTTTATAAATTGTTTCATATTTTCTAGCTTGATTCATAATGAAAATAAATAAGTCTTTCCGGTGCTCATTACAATAATGAGATATTTCAATTTCTATGTATACTTCCACTCCTTTCCTGTTTGTATTTAATACAAAATAATGCGACTTTGCTATAGAAAAGAAGAAATTAAATTCCTTATTTAAAAGAAGTCGCAAATGTAAGTCAGATTCCTACATTTAAAATAACTTTTAACTGTAATTCTATGCAAAAATCTAAGTAAATGTGTTTTTAGTTCGTCTTGATTCGAGCACAAAGCCATTTTGTTGCGAAGTAGCAAAATACTGCCCTTGCTGGCATACAATATTGTTATTATATGCAGGAACTTTGCCGCATGTGGTACATAACCAGTACAAAGCAATTATCGTAATTTTCCCAAACTTACCAAGAATGTGATAATGCTATTGCAAACTACGACACTTGAAAACAATATACTTGAAGGAATGAATCTTACTGTTAGACGTTGGAGCTTGGCAGCAGGAATATATCTAAAATTTTAGGAATTAATTATATTTTTTTACTAGCGATTAAACGATTTCTAAATTTGAGTAGCTGGACTGATGACAAATATGTTTTGCTACAATAAATAACGGTACTTACTACGTTTAAAACACAAAGAGAAGTATTAATGACTTTCTACTAACTCCAACAATAACTGAAAAATAAATATTTGTAGTTGGATGTAAAGACTTCTATCCTACTGTGCTCAAACCTCCGGGTCGTGCATTCTTGAAATTTAAGCTCGTTCTATTTATTTCCAGCACAGTCTGTGTTTCCACTTACATAAATCTCCATTCTATTATTCGTGCGGGGATGGTTCATCTATACACGAATATTTTCCTATATTCTCTACCAATAGTCAGAACGATTTTCAAATACGAAATGTAGGCAGAGGATAAAAATTTGGAAATCAAAATAGTTATCTCAACCATCCAACATCCAATCTGGAGCAGTTCCTTATTAATTGTTCAAGAGAACGGGCAGTTTTAGCGGGACAGCTGCGACAGTCTGATAGTGAAGTTCTTAGATCCCTGTTTGCCTACTAAACGATGAATGCACACTTCCGGAGCATCAGGAAGTGGTTGAGGATTTTCAGTTCATTGTCTGAACAGGGCAGGCTGGTGTAGTAGTTAAGCAAGTCGGCGATTTCTGTTTACGCAGTAACTTTGGTCGCTCTATTATTTGCCATTTCCACTTGACTTAATCTACAAGTCCCAACATTTGTCAAGGGAGCTAAGAACCTATTCCTCGGGACCCTCCTCTTAATTGATATATCTTTTTTACAGCAGCTGGCAGAAAGAATTAATTCTTCCTTTTGCGTGGAAAGTTGCGAAACGCAAGTCGAGAAAAAACATGCTCTCAGCTCTTGTGGTTTAGTAGAGACAAGAATCTGAAATTTTAACGAAGCCCCAAAATAAACCGGAAGAGAAACAAAGGAGCCTATAAATTCAATCATTAATTTATGTACTGAAAATATAACCATCTCATAGCACACGAATGAGATTAATCTGCCTAATATTTATTTATCATTCAAGCTGTTTTTGTCCCTCACCTGTATTTCCTGTGAATAAGTTATGTCCTGAAACGTTTAGACATCGATGTCGTTATTTATTTAGTCGGTTTGTTTCTTAAACTTTTAAATTATTCACAAATATCGACTGTATTTTTACGAATTGGGGAAATATTGGCTGTCCGTGCGGCGCTTCTTTCATCTTATTTTGTCAAACTACAAGAAAATCTAAGCAAAACAGAAGGTGTGTCCTTCATAATGCTCTGCTTTAACATGTCAGGATGCATTATCGCACTACAGGAATTAAGCAGCACCGATTTTAAAGTTATTTTATAGCCGGCTTGGTGGCCTAGTTTTATATTTGTATTCTGTTAGGGAGATATTAAATTTTCCTCGTTAATATCAGGTAAATAGAAATTGACCGTCCTGTCGCTGTAACTTCATGATGTGGTTTGGCTCCCAGTTGTTCCATCTCCCCAGGATAATAGATTTAAATGGTTTATTAACAGAACACAACACTGGCTATGGTATTCAAAGATGTTTGATAGATTTATCAGGGGGCTCATTGTAATTAATTTGTAAGGCCACGCAGCATGATGTGTGTCTTGTAAATTAATCGTTCGACTTAAATAATTTCAAACTACAAAACGCTATTGAAACGCCTATCTAATGTAATCGCTTAGATATTACGCAGAAAATTACACAATATATTTTTGAGCGCTGTCAAAATAGTGCATCTCCAAAAAAAGTTTTGATCTTTGTAGTTTTCTTAATTTAGTTTATGCTGTTGCATGTTTGTGTGCGTATTTGCATAATAAATGTATTTATACAGGACACTATTTATCGCAACTCCCTTTGAGCTTGAAATCAAATATTATTTTGAATTATGAGAATATACAAACAAAACTAAAGCGTTGTTAAAATCATGACTCCTTAATTACGGGTATGCACATTTAAATTTGCCACAAACATAGAGAAATTGTTAAATGGTACTGATGTAAGGCGGTTTTTACAGGTCTATACCATAAGTTCTGCTTGATTTTTTGTTAGCTTAAATTAAGTTCTAAGCATTTACTACAGAGTTCAAGAGTACTTCCCCGCCTTGTGTTCAAAGGTGAGGAATTAATTTCATCTTTATGTAGATTCCATTTACCATTTCATTTAGTTCTATTTTCAATTGTAAAATAAACATATGTCATGACATAACCACATAAAAAATGTATGAAATTATTAATAATGAACTTGCATTTTAAGCCGTCGGAAAAACGAACATATTTCATTTACTTTTTATTTTCAATTGTTAAATAAACATATATGTAATGAGATATAACCATATAAAAACTATGAAATTATTAATAATGAACTTGCAGTTTAAGCCGTCAGGAAAACGAAATAATTAATGCATTAATAGTTTAAATTGTAGAAATATTTTTTCGTGAAAACAGAGAGTATTATTTTGTAGCATCCTTAGTAAAAATGTAAACGTAAAATAAATCATATATAGACAGAGGAAAACTCATTGACAAATACGGAAATAAATTGATGTAAGCAAGTATTCTTCGGGAAAATAAAAGCCGAAAAATATCATGGGAGGATGAATCCAATCAAATTGGAAGGAAAATAAATTTTAAGAGAAAATTACAAGCAGGATGTTGTAAGTATTCACTCCTGGATATTTTATAAAAAACAAACTTTGCAAATATCAGATAATCATATTGGATGCTGAAATCAAATATAACTTAATTACACTGAATCCTATCACGATTTCAATTGCCAATATTGATCTTCGGTATTCACGACTGTAATTTTTATTTAAGAACTAGCAGTTTTCTCTGCCTATGTGTCATGTCATGTCACGTCACGTAACTGTGTAGCTATTTCGACCCATATTGCAAAGTATAGCCTCGTTATTTGTATTTCTGTCTTTTTTTAAATTTATTTTGTGCGGTTTTTCTCAAGTATGGTAGGACTTAGTACCTTCAGAGGCTACATATTTTTGTTGTTTCTGCGATTTTTCTAACATCTCGATCCCATATGTCATTAGGACGTTTCCTTTGTCGTTTTGCGTCTCAGCCTTTTAGGTACCATTCGATTGGTCTTGTAAATCATACTTCTTGTGACGAGTCTACCTGAAAAAAGCAGCAAATTTGGTCACCCATATAAAACAACCTGTTTCAAAATTAAGTTACAAAACTTAAAGGGGTGGTAGATATAAAAAATAATAAGCGATAGGTTTTTGTTTGCATTTTGGGAAATAATTAGTAACCGAGATATTAATTACCTATAATGTTAAGAGCCACTGGGGGAATTCCCTATGACGTCGTTGGTCTCACACATACGAATTTTATCGGTATTTCAAAGAAGCACCTTCTTGTTTACGCTTAAAGCATCTGGACTCGAAACTGACAAAATAATAATAAAAAACCCTCGTTCAAAAGAAACAAAGACGAGCGAAAAAAGTTGACAGCCCAATAAATTTCATCCGGAGGGGAAAAACAAGCGCCACATGTTTGGTCAGATGGCGTTCATTTCAATTTGTTTTTAATACATTATTTACTTTTACGTAAGTCATCCAAACTTTCTTTATAATTTATTCAAAGAAAGTACTAATATGTAAATCATCTGAACTTACTAAGCATGAAACAATTTTATTGTAAACAAGATGATAAAAATGAAAGCGGATGCTCATCAAAAAACGTAAAGTACAATAAATTTAAAACCACTGACGTAAGAGAAGCGGTGCATGTTTTTCTGTCGTCACAATAACATGAATTTGTACTATTAATTGCGATAGAAATTGACTGTACTCTATCGTATTTAAGTAGACATCGAATTTTAACGATAAAGAATGTCGACAATTAAGTTATTGTTTAGTTTGCGATGTATGATGTAACCACTTTTCTTGCGGTGGTAGTATAAAGCGATAATCTTTCGAGATCACGTTTGCTTTCCAGTTCAAAAAACAACGCGCTCGACTAAAATTTTACTTAAATGGTTGTTTATGTTCTTTTTTCTGTCTTCATGTTATTATGAAGGTTTCGTGTTCGTGAAATAATGTTATGTCGTGATTATGACGGATCTACCGCTTTGTTTTGATTTTATTTTTATAGAGATAAAGGTGGCGTTAGTTTGCGATCTATGATGTAATCCTCTTTCTTGCGGCGAAATATAGTAATACAAAGCGATCTTTTTTCGAGGTCACGGTCTGTGTTAAGTGATTCGAAAAAACCCGAAGCTATAAAATTTGACTTCAATGGTTGTTTATGTTCTTTTTCTATTTCTCTTTGATTAGGACGGTTTTGCGTTCATGAAATAATTTAATCTCGAAGTTTTGAAGGATCTAACGACGTGTTTGATTGTGATGCCGTTATTTTTATAGCAATAACGGTGTAGTTGTGTCTGTATAATATTCTTAAACACAGCATGGTCTATCGGCATCAATTAAATTATGCCAGGAGTCCCAAACTAGCCAAATTTTCAAAATTTTTATTAATATTTAGAAAATACTAGATCGTGGTCACATTGGCGTTTTTAACATGCGAGTTAAGTATTGAAAATTAATTCTGCAACATCCTGTATATCATATTGAATTTGTTTTTTTTAGATACTTACTGTCATCAGTTATATATTTTTTCTTGGATATTGTTAATATCTACATGTTTTCAGTACACTTGCGTAACTGTATGTTTTTACTATTGCGCTAACCAATCAGGCTGCGACGCCAAATTTCGAATCTGGCAAAGTGGACTGTTATTGTTTCCTATTCAGTCTATGGCGAAGCCCACCCTTGCTAATACTCTACCACCCAATTTACGCTCAGCAAATTACCCTTCCTTCTTTTTCTGTCTTCTACTTAGGCGATAAACCACTTAGAACTAATTTATAATAAAAGTATATCCCGAACGTGTTCACCGTTGCTACATATTCGCAGATATACACTGCGGCAATTCAATTCCGGGATTGAATCTATAAAAATTAAACAAAATTTTTTTATGCAAAACTTTTTATTACATTATTTAAAATACTCTCCTGCTTCAATTCACTTTTTACAGCAATTCAATAATGTCTACTCAAGGTGAATTTTCGGTATTGTTTCTAATATGTGCGTAGACTCTCTTTGGGTGGTTTCAATAAAAATGCGTCCTTTCAACATCATTTTCGTTTTTTAGAAATAAAGAGAAGTCACATGGTTCTAAATCATGGAAATACAGCGAATGATTCAACACACAGATTTGATTTCGTGCCAAAAATTGACGAACAATCAATGATGTGTGACTCGGCGCTTTATCGTGTAATAAATACCAGTCATCAGAATTGCTATATTCTGGTCAAACTCGACGAATTTTTCTCATTAATCGTTGTAAAACTTCCAAATAGAAAGCACCAGTAACTGTTTGATCCTGTGGGACGAACTCACGGTGAATGATGCCTTTGCTATCGAGGAAAACAATTAACATTGTCTTGATTATTTGATGGAACTTTTCTTAGTTATTTGAGATGATGATTTTGACTTCCATTCGACTTTTTGACGTTTGTTGGGTCATATCGAACAAAACTGGTCTCGTCACCAGTAATAATTGATTTGAGGAAAGTTGAGCTATTATTTGCTGCTCGTACAATCTATCTAAAATGTTCCAGTCTCTTTAATTTGTGCTATTGGGTTGATGTCTGCGGAACAAATTTACCATAGAGCTTTGTCTTGCTCAAATCTTCTTTAAGAATTTGTCGTATTGTCTCTTTGTTAATGTTTAATGCCTCTTCCATCATTCCCAGTGTCGCATTGCTATCGTTGAGTGCAAATTCTTGCACTTTTTAAATCGAATCTGCTATTGGAATTGTTATTGGCCTTCCCATACGTTCGTCGTCCTCCAGTAATTGCCTTCCAAAATCGCCTGTATTACTCAAAAGTCATTGACCGTGATAAACACTCGCTTCAATACACTTTGTGCATCATTTTGAACGTTTCTGTGGCAGTTTTGCCAAGTTTAGCGTGATAATTAATAACAGTATGTTATTCCATTTTTGTTTTCCGACGTGTAACAAAATTAGCTGATAAACAAAATATCAAAAACAAGAATAAATGTCCACTGACTTAAATAAAAAGTTTTAGGTCATGTTCATATTTGTCCAAACTTCATATGACATAGAATTTAAACAGATGTCGCTACTGGTTACTGAGATATAGCTTCAGTCCCAGACTTTAATGGCCGCACTGCGTATATTTCTATTGTTTTAAAACCCTGAAAGCCTTCGGCAATACAGTTTTTTTATGGCGATCATCTATAAACAGCATGAAGTCGTTTGTGCGTTTGACAGACAGGTGCCGAACCTTCTATAAGGTCGGAAATTATTTGAAGCTTTTTAACTACCTATTTACTTAGTTTCTACTTCTAAGACTACATTTTGCAATTGTTCAAACAGATCGTTTTAACAAATAACAGGTTTAATTATAAAGCCAAAAGCTTATCTAGAAAATAATTTTATTAGTAATTAATTTATTGTGTCTTGTTCGCCACGAACTCTTTAAATGGGCTATTTAGAACCCTTAATTCAGTGTATTTTCATTACTTTTTGTATTATTGAAGTCAAAGCGTTCTGCTATTTCTTTTTGGGCTTTAGAAGGCATGCACCTAGCGCAAAATGCTGAATATGCTTAACTTAGTCTCACGATTTGAATATTTTTGTGCCATATTTTCATATAGCTTGGCTAATTACAACGCGATAGGAAAAAATATGCATATTGTTATAAGTTAATCATAAGATCTATAATTATTATTGCTTAGCTGACATCCAAACACAACTAGTTTGCTAATATGCACTTAATTTACAATGTATTCCGAAAATGAAACGCTACTCCTACGTCCACCTAGCGGAGTTTTCCTGTACTTTTTCAGTAGGTTTATCTAAAAGGACAGAACCCTTGTTAACGATTCTGTACAGGCAGCTCCAAGATTTTATAAAATATACGTGCAATTCGTTTCCATTCAAATTGGCAAAATAGCTTATTATTAAAAGACATTTGTGTCAGTTTTGCTGACTAATATTTATAACTAATCGTTTAGAACTATTACATAATACTCAATATACTTAAATAATACAAAGCATTTATGATATTTACTGCTTAAACAAATAATTAGTTTACATAAGCTAGTATTAGCGTATTTTGAATTATCATAAAATATGCACCTGGGAAAATACGTATCAAAAATATTGCATCCTAACCGTTGAACAGTTGTTTTATCTACAGAAATGTATTTATTATCCATTACATTATTAAGCCTCCATAATTCCTTAGTACTTATTTTTGATTATATCTTATCAAACGAAGCCGTATGGTGCACTTCGTTTTATGCGATAACTAATTTTAAACGAAATAGAGATTAGGCCATAGAATTAAAAAAGAAAAACAACTCTTGTTTTTCAAAATAGAAACCCTCGCATCAAGTAATATGGTCTGTAAAAATACTTCCTAGTTATTTGCAATTATTTACATATTACATGTATTTCAATGAAAGTGGAATGTTGAATATCAACTTACATAAATTTAACTAACAAACCTGTTCAGAATGCGTAAATATTTAAATATTTAGTGGTATAGAAGTTGTGTGACATAATTCAGCAAAATTACGCTTGTTAAGTACCTTAATAGTTATAATTGCAGTGTAAACAGTGCGATTAAATTAATAATTTCTTCTGCTGGTCTAAATACTTGAGAAATGTGAGTATTACATTTTTAATAATTTGCTTTTTGTAAGTACACGTTTCATACGGACGTCCTTGAAGTAAAGAGCTATAATTTTTAGAATTCCTAAGATTTCAGTGTATTTCCTAAAATAAATCTCTAGGAAACGCGTAATAAATCATACCCTGCTTCAATAATAATGATGAAATATGTGTTTAAGAAAGGCTCAGTGTCAAGTATGTCATTTATCAAATGCTAAAGTTGCCCGAAACTAAATCAAAAATATATGGTCAACATGAAACTAACGAAACAACTTGTTGAGGGTAAGTCCAGGAGAGAATGCGCGATAGACGGAAATTTAGCGGTTCGGAAAAACGATCAAGATATGGAAGGCTCGAAGCATCACAGAGTAGTAGCATTTCTACGTGCCATGATAACTACACGCCTCTCTCGTCGCGATTCGCGATGACATGTGGAATGCTTTGACACAAACGATCGGGTATATTTGCGGAGCTAGGCAACATAAGCGTAAGTATTATTTTAATTATTGGAGGGGGACCAATTCTCTACTTGACGAATTTTCTCACCTCGCTTATGCGATATAAAACTTGCATGTGACACAACTTTAGTAAACTACAAATTTTCGTTAGCATTAATAAATTCGCGCCTCTTAACTTTTAACCCATTTAATAAAGTTGTTCATTAGTACCATTAGAGCCTGCGTAAGTAGAAACTTGGACTTACCATAGACTTGATACATGTGGATAAATCAACATAAACATGTTAAAGAGCGCTATATTGATTAAAAGTGGTTGATTTAACGAGTGAACGTTCACTTTGCCAGATTAAAATTTATAAAAGTCTTAGAGATTCTTCGGAAACCAACACTAATTGAATTTAAAATTAATTTCCGTTGCCGTAAATCTTCCAATAACTACGCAAAAGAACTAATTCCAGAATCCGCTAGCTTCTTAACTAAATTTTCAATGTAAATGAAGTCCTAAGGAAATTGTTTCAATGTAGCTGGAATCGAATTTTCTATTGACCTACAGTAATTCGATAAGACGAATAGGTCGTTGTCGGGCAAGGTGTTACCAGCACCAGCTTTTCGAAATTTCCAGATAGAACTTTAGAAATACTGTGCGATACGATTCGTTATATAACACAAATGGAATCATATAAGCTTTGTTCTACTATTTCAATTAGTAATAAAATGCTGCTACTGAGCTGTACTGGAAATAAAAATACAATTCATCGTCAATATGAGCGCAAAATGAAAGGATATTTAAAATAATTGTTTCACAGCTTTATTCGCAACTGTCATGATTCGCTGCAGAATTTTTTTCAACTAAACAATAAACAGACTTGCGTAAAAATAAGGGATATCCGCTTCAAATCGAATCAACAGTAAAACAAAAAGAATCAGCTTCAACTAGAAATTACTTGGAGAGTTCTAAGAGCTTTGTCCTGAGCTATTGAAACTTAGCCGGGAGAGTTGGCCAAGAACGTCAATTTGTGATATTAGATCATCTTTCTTTCTATTCGCTTTTATTACAGTACATTCGAAATATCGGCTAAACCTATCAAAAGGTTCCCGGCTGGAGTAATGGAAATAAAGACATTCCAAATATTCGAATAATTTCCAAAACGATCCAGTAATTACGATACTTACTAACGACAATTTTTAATCGTGACGCAAACAATTTCTCAAGCAACTTTATAACTGTTTTGAAATAACAAAATGCTGCTACATCAAAGGGACATAACAACTTTGAAGTCAAAACTTGGAAAAGCCATTCTTGAATTACAGCAGGGCACAAGCCTGAAATAAATAGCATTTCACCCTACGGAAAGAGGGTCATGAATACATTGACATTTCTCTAAGGTGTCAGGCTGAAATTTTGCACCCCTTGAAACGGATGGCACATTTTCAACCTTTCTCCCGTTACTTTTTACTTGTCTTTCACTTGTCGTCTCGTAGAACTTCCAATAAATGGATTCAACGTACAGCTGTCTAATTGACCAGCCAATCAAAAAATCGAATTGAAAAATGCTTTGAGCTACTTATTTAAAAACGTATTTGCTAAGTATTTTACCTGGTTATGCTCGTTAAGTCTAACAACATAAAAAAGCGCCAAAGTGTCACAGCAATTCGCTATTTGTATCATTAGCATAAATCACATGTAAAGTCATAAATAACGTTGCATTTTGTATTGGCTCTTGTATGTCGACGTCGCACCCATAAACTGGGCCATAAAGCGTCCATATGAAATAATGTGTGTTTGCGTCAAGTGCTTATTGCGTTGGATTTGAAATTGAGTTGAGTTTTACGAGCTAAAAAAATTGAAACTTTTTCTCTCTTGTGCGTAAGCAATGGATAAATGAGCTCCGTAAACAATCAATCCTGAATTGGCATGAGAAAACGTCAGATCGTGCAACTTATTTCTACAGTAATTGTTCATAACGAAACAATTACTTCCCTGAACGTAGAAAGCGTCCACTCTGAATATTTTGAGTGCAGAGTCCTTGTCTCAAGTGACAAAATGTTGCCCAGACTTGATTTTAAACCCATCCAAGCAAACTTTAAACTTATGGTTAATTTATGCATCCGGTTTTCTCAGTTTGAAATGAAAAATATTTCGTTTGGTTGGTTGGCCAAGACAACCACAGAATACCACCGTTCCATTACGTTTTCAGTCCCTGATTATTATTATATCCTTCAAAGCACAAGTATCGCCAACTGCAATAAAACAAAAATATTATGTTCGAGCAGAGTTTAATTGTTTAATTTTCGAAAAATTAATCCGTAGTTTAAATAAAAGGATTAGTAAATGCAATTCAGCAACGAGCTAAGCTTAATCGTCTAAATATTAAGGAAGCATTTGCAAGGACCACAGCTTTTCTTGAAACGAAGCGACTTTGGGCTGCTTTTAGTAAACACCTACAAGAATTTGGGAAGTAGGTTAGAATAACTTATTCTCCGATACTGAACGTACTCTGTGTTCAAACTTTTCCATTGCATTACCATTATTTTATTTTAGAGTTTAGTTCGCAGCACTTCTCTTAGCTCTTCATTGGTGCATAGCAAAATAAGATTACTTTTCCTCCAAAAACAATTTTCTCCTTCCGTTAAATTCTCCATCGTTTCTTTTTGAAAAATTTGCAAGTGATTGCACTGAAAAAAGTATCTATTCGAAGGACATTAGTAACCATCTGTTAGCAAGTCGTCAGTGTTATACGATTTAATCAGAGCGGGGTTCAAAATCGAATGATAACACGTATGCAACCTAATTACTTCGACGTTATTGCAGTGGCAGAATTTTCATTGTAATTGTAGAGAGAAAACAAGATGCATTCTGCTTTAACGCAGCTATTCAATTTTTATTTGTTAATGTAACGAAGTACGTACAACTTTTTTGGTTATTGAAAGATGCTTAAAAAATTACACTTTGAATTCTGCTCTGCCAATACAAAAATTTTGAGTGGTCAGATAAAAGTTTTAATTGAAAACTTTAGGTCTTGAAACTTAAATTGAGTTTGAGTATTGAGCTAAACTTACCATATTCTGTATCGAAATATTCACTGCGATTTTAATTATTGAAGAAAATGTAAAAAGCAGTAAAAAACACAACGTTGACGACAATGTCCTGCTTGAACTAAACCTAGCTTTTTACAATGATCCTTTCAAATTCTCTTGAGAAAGTTTTGGATAATTGAAATTAAATAAATACAGGAAAAATTAAGCTGAGACGACCCACATGATTTTTCCTCCAGCACTTTGTGTATTCCAGTCAACTTCTTCTTGTTTATTTTTTATCCCCGCCATTTCCATATGCCTTACATGCAGAAACTCCCTAATTTACTTATTATTACTCTTGTCTTGCCGCGACTATTTAACAGACATCCATCTTTGTAGCTACATTATTGTAAATCTTTTGTTACTATTGTTTCCTTTTCCATTTCAAAACTTTCTCCTTTATATGGTGACGGTTTTCTTTTCCAGCAAGTTCTCTTATAGATACACCGTACGTTTTTCACTTGCATTTTCCACTCTTAAATATTTTATTTATTAGCCACTTTCTATTGTTAATTGTAACAGGTGCGCAAGTTTAAAATGTTTTTATTAAGAAATGGCACATGAAATCTATTGAAGTAACCTTTGGAACCCAAAGGGCCATTTTTTTGTAAGACTAATCACCAATTAATGATTTTATTGTATAATCAAAAGAAAAAGACATCGCAAAGTCATCGAATTCTTGTAGAGACTTACGGCTTTCTTGCTCTAACTGTCAAGATTTGCGAACGCTGGTTTCAACGTTTCAAAAGGGGTGATTTCAATGTTATTGACAAAGAACGTGAAAATCGACCAAAAAAGTTTGAACACAACAACAAACACAACAAATGATGGCCGAGCAGTTGAATGTCAATCGGCAATCCATTTTCGATCGCCTGAGAGCCATGGGAAAGATGCAAAAGGTTGGCAAATGGGTACCACACAAACTAAACGAACGCCTGATGGAAAGACGAAAAACTGTGTAAGAAATGCTGCATTTACGCCACAAAAGAAAGGGATTTTTACATCGGGTTGTAACTAGCGAGGAAAAGTGGATATATTTTGAGAATCCCAAATGTAAGAAATCGTTGGTAACGTCAGGACAATGATCAACATCGAGTACAAAACCGGATCGTTTTGGGAGGAAGACAATGATGTGTGTGTGGTGAGATCAGCAGGGAGTAGTGTACTATGAGCTTCTCAAACCCAGCGAAACAGTTAATATCGTCCGCTACTGACAACATATGATCAGTTTAAACCACACATTGTTCAAAAACCACCCAGAATGGGGTCGAAGACACGACAACGTCGTTCTGCAGCATGACAACGCTCCTACACATTCAGCCAAAGTGGTCAAAGAAATATTCCCCAGACCTGGCGCCTCTTCTCATCAACTGGCTTAGCAACACTTTAAGACTTTCAAGGATGTACAAAAATGGCTTGATGAATGGATATCAATGAAAGTTGAAGCTTTCTTTTGTTTTGGTATCCATAAGTTGCCCGAGAGATGGATAAAATGTGTACAAAGCGAGGGCCAATACTTTGATTAAAAATGTTTTTCCTTTGTTCTTGAATAATTGCATCTTTTTCATGAAAAAGACATTTTAAACTTGCTCCCCTGGTATTATTGTTCTCTAGCAAGCATTTATTCTGACTTTTATATATTTATGTGTATTGACCTTTAACACCCATTCTTACCATTCTTCTGGAAGCGTACGCATTAAAATGTGGTTTATGTCACCATGATCCTATGCTTTTAGCATATGATTTAAGTGCAACATGGTCCATGTTGTGGTTATATACACAGTTCTATATTTTATCTTGTTACCTTTAAGAACTGGTTCTAAATATATCTTTTTCAAAGACAGTGAGATGTTAAATCTTTGTATATCACAAAATTTTGCTGTTTGATTTTTAGTCATTAAATTATTTCATGTATTTTTAGACAAATATTTGACTGCTCCTCTAGTTTTTCGCCAACGTTTTCTAAAATATGCCAAAAGGGACACTGTCGTAGGTCTTATAAGCCAATAAGGCTCTTTCACGAAGCTCTAACTCCTTTAACCTTCTAGCAGCGTCAATTTTAAAACAATTACAGACACCTCATTTCTAGCTTTTAAGTAAAAATTTTGCACAAATCAAACTAGAAATTATATCACACAGAATGTTGTGAAGCTAATTATCTAGGAATTCAATATTCTATACAATTCAGAGTTCAGCTTCTACATAATGGGAAATAATAAGGAAAATCAGTGTGCTCCAAGTATACCAATTTATTTCTATATTTATCAATGAATTTTCATCTTGCCAATCTCCATCTAGTTAACAAGATTTTTTGTGCCAAAGAAAATAGGCTTGATTTGCCAGAGAATACAATTGAATCAGTAAAGCATGAAATCGCTTGTTGTAAACGAAAAAATCAGAAAACTATTTATAGCTCGCTATTAGCTAATTATAAGTGGCTTAATTTTTATTTTCTTAAGACGGAAATAAAAATTAACCGAATGCGCAAGCAAGCAAAACCTACAACGATCATGACAATCTGCTTCTTCCCTGTGACAAATATGGTAAATGCGTAATGTAAACTAACAAACAAATCGTAAGATATTCATACGTAAGTATCATACGCAAATTATGACGAATGTTGCTCCTTATTGTGCCTAAGGTAAGGTTTTATCTGCTTAAATAACTCATAACCTCATGAAACAAGTAGATACTATTAGCTCAAATCGTTCGGTTGAAATATATTATTACAAGGCTTTCTATATTTAAATAAAAGCAATCGCGTTTCTTGCAACAACGTCGAAGTTCAAACAACTCCTCCTCAAACTGTCTAGTGTATTTATCAGAAAAATTCGCTTTTTCATCCGCGCAAGATATATCGATATATCGAGTGATACGCTAAGAAATCATCAGATGTGTTACGGTTTTCTATTTATATGTAAAATACTACTTGCTAAGCTATTAGAGCAGCCCCCTCAAGAGAAAATGAAGTAATTAACTCAAAGCAACCAGAACCACAACGCAAATGAGAGTTTCGGTTGTCCGCTTTGAGTTTTACAAGGGCAGCTCATAAAAGTTGTACCCGGGGTGATGGAACATGAGTTTCCATAGTTTCGAACTCCTGTGCTTGTTTGGTGTATAAAAGCCTATGATGTGGCGGTGGTGGTTAAATATATGTGTGTATCCGAAAATGCTCCCGATCTGACTTAATAATAGATGCTAAACAGCAAACATCTCATTCACTTACTAATAGGTGTATATTCCAAACCAGTGACGCGACAGAACCATAATTACTTGCCTAGCGGAGTACTAAATTGCAAATGTTACCATGTTGTCGAAGATTCGTCATGTACACTTCACTGCACATGGTTGGAAATTTCAAAGGGTTTGTTAATTTGATTTCTGAAATTGTCAACATGAAATTAATGGCGACCATTTCTTAGATTTGATCCCTGCAAAATTACGTCCTTAAAACTAATTATTTTTGCTAAATCAATCGCAAATTTGAGTGCTTCGTTTGTCCTTCGTGTGCTGTACAGCTATCGTGATTTAATAAATGTTGCAAAAAGCGACTCATTATTCATAAATGTATTTCTACGTAGTTTAATTAATCTTTAATGCCATAAAGAGTAGCACGAAATTAATTAGATGGATTTTCCGCATACGTTTTCCTTGGGATACAGTTTCAAACTGTCGCAATTAAGTAACAAAGGACACTAGATTTATTTAAGGGGCCGTTTGTATAATCCCACAAATTTCACCCTATTCCTGTTCTTACTCGTAGACGTCCAAATTAATAAAGAACACGGAAAGCATTTTTTACAGGGGCAATAAAATACACAAACTTTAAGCGCTATAATTCTAATAAAGTCAAATATCAATAGCGGTGTCAACCAATACGTTAAATGCAAACAATATTACATTATTAAACAATGTCAAGATAAACGCGCGCTATTATCCTCGAAAATATTAGTCAATAAATTATATAAACAATAGTCACGCAGTGCCTCGTAGAGATAGCACGTATGGTGAATTTTATGCGCCTTTGCTTATGAATTGAATGCTCTGCATTATTTTTCAGGAGAACCAGTGATAGCAAGTGGCTCATCTAATGCGGCTTACACAATGGCTTCTGAAATCTCAGGTTAGTCAAAACTCTTACTAATAAAGTGTTTCAGTTTTTCAGCACATTGCAACAGGTGTCAATTTAAAAATACCCTGCGGTGAGAACGCGTCAAAGTGTCATCATTAGAGGAGGATGTTCCATGTAGAAATGAAGTGGATTTGTGTATTGGTTATTGATATATCGCCAAAACAACCTTCTTTATCCTCATTTAGGAGAACTTCAGCAGATGTTTAAGACAAAAAAGAGTGCATAATTTTTCTTTGTATTAAAAATACATCCACAAGCTGTGTGCACAAACACTGCTGGCTACACGGAGTGTTTGACTGCCAAAACCTATAGCAATAATCAGTTTTTCTACGGTCACATTTGGAAAGTAAGTGCGCGGAGGGAGCGCATTTATAATAGTCAACCTTGCTGTACTAGCGTAGACGTGCACCTAGAGGAGAAATTATTTCTGGAATAACAGGAAAATTTAATTCTTGTTTGTCTTTATTATAAATTTAACTTTTAGGTCTATTGTTGTATATTCTCTCTAAAGGCTACTCTTCCCCTTCTGGAATTTAATCTTCTTTTCTCATATCCTTCAGTACCTCTATCTTTCATTTATCTATCTTTCCAAGCAAATATTTTTCAGCTCATAATCTGTCCTTCGCGGCAGTATGTGAATGTAACTCAAATATTCAATCTTTTTTTCGGGTTTCCTTTTGACTACAATATTTATATGGCAGGATGTTTTCTGCCTAAAATTCCAACATACTTGTCACTATATCCATGTGTACACCTCTTCATTACTTACATTATCTATCAGAACTCCCAGATATATCTACAGTTTTTTACTTCCTATAAGTATACGAGTTGTCCTTCGTCCACACCATAAAGTGAGGGTTTTTGTCTCTTTAACTATGTTTTTATTATCTTTTACTTAGCCCTAATCCATTCTACCTTTCTATACAAAGCTGAAGAAGTTCAGCTACACAGTGCGGCAATTAAATTCCGGGACTTAAGCTATATCTCAGCAACCAGTATCGACATCGGTTTAAATTTTATGTCACATGAAGTTTGTATATATATGAACATAACGTAAAACTTTTATTTAAATCGGTTGACTTTTATCATTGTTTTTGATATTCTGTTTATCTGTTAATACATGTCGGAAAACAATAATGGAACAACGTGCTGTTATTAAATTTTACGCTAAACTTGGCACAGGAGCCACAGAAACGTTCAAAATGATGCAAAAAGTTTTTGGAAGTAAGTGTTTATCACGGTCAAAGACTTTTGAATGGCACAAGCGATTTTTAGCAGCTAGACTATTACTGGAGTACGACAAATGTGTGGGAAGATTAATAACAATTCCAACAGCAGATTCAATTCAGATAGTGCAAGAATTTGGATTCAACGATCGCAATGCGAAACTGAGAATGATGGAAGAGGCGTTAAACATTAGCAAAGAGAATATGACAAATTCTTAAAGAATATTTGGGCAAAACAAAAGGTCTGTGCTAATTTTGTTCCGCACACACTAACCCAAAAGCAAAAATTGATAAGACTGGAACATTCCAGTGAGGTTGTACGAGCTGCAAATAACAGCTCAATCTTCTACCAAATCATTTGTTACGGGTGACGAGGCTTGGTGTTTTCAATATGATCCAAAAACAAAACGTCAAAGTGCCGAATGGAAGCCAAAATCATCATCTCAATCCAAACAAACATGAAAAGTCCATCAAAAATAAAGACAATGTTCATTGTTTGCTTCGATAGCGAAGGCATCATCCACCGTGAGTTCGTCCCACAAGGTCAAACAGTTACTGGTGCTTTTTATTTGGGAGTTTTACAACGGTTAATGGAAAGAATTTGTCGAATTTGACCAGAAGATGGCAATTTCGATGACTAGTGTTTGTTACACGATAATGCACCGAGTTACACATCATTGATTGTTCGCTAATTTTTGACACGAAATTAAGCTTTGAGTCATTCGCCGTATTCCCCTGATTTAGCACCATGTGACCTCTTTATTTCCAATAATGAAAATAAAGTTGAACGGACGCATTTTTGATGTTATTAAAACCATCCAAACACGCATATTAGTGGGAATACCGAAGATTGAGTTTGAGCAAGCAGTTAAATCACTATTGTATCGCTGTAAAAGTGTATTGAAGCAGGAGAGTATTTTGAATAATGTAATAAAAATTATTTTGTTTAATTTATATAAATTCAGTCCCGGAATTTAATTGCCGCACTATATACATCCATCGTTTCTTCTCATGCATCACTCGTCTGTCATGTAGGTCACAACCATCTAACTTACCCAAACCATCTTACTTAGCCAAACCATCTTACTTACACGAAAAAATTTTCCAATAGCTGTCTGATTTTCTACATTTGTTATTTTATAGGCCTATCTACTTTTCGCAGGTTTTCTTGATTCATTTTGTTAGTAGCCACGTCTCATTGCTGGGCATCATTGTTGATCCCATATTTTTTGTAAAATCTGTTTTTATCTTTTTTATGTCTGTCTTTTCCCTAAAAATATTTCATTGTATTGAAAATCTTCCTACGTGGGGTGTTTTTTACAAATACATCTAGAGAGGTATACTGCTCTACTTGATCATTGTTTTCAAATTTCAATATTCTTACGTGCGCTTATATTAGAAATTGTAACTATTTATCCAATATCGATATTTTTATGACACTTCTCTACTTATTCGTCTAGCAATTTAAGGTTATGCTGCAGATTTACTTAAGTATCTGCTTTTACAGCCAAGTTACTCATAAACAGAACTTATGTCATGACTGCTGGATTTGGTGAACTTGCTATTGAGGCGTCGCTACGATTAAACCGTCCTCGTTTGGATCAACCATGTCACTGAGAAATTTTTGTTTGATTTCAAAACCAGAAACCAATTCGGCGAGACCTTCTTCTTGCGATAATGTTCTTGTAAAAGATTATTGCACGAAAATATCTTTGATTTAATTTCATATTACGAACAACTTTAATAATTCACTGTACCCAAATAAATATAATTATCGCTCTCGATTTAAGTTAACTACATATGAAGTTTTCTTTTAATGTTATCATTTTATTAGTTGTGCCATGAATGTTTCTGTACTCAAAAAATAAAATAAATTTCTAGTAGTTGCTCAATTATTAATCTAAAAAACAAAGATAAACACATTTTTGTATACTTTAAAAAATACAGAAAAACTGAAATAGTTACAAAATGGTTAAGTTAAACCCCTAGTTTCAACATTTAACATTATTTCAATAATCATCTTCCAAAAACCATAGTCAAAGATAGAGCATTTTAAGTGTATAAAATTATCTATCTGACATATGTGTTCTTATTGAAAATTGGCAACACACATTTCCTATTTGTCTATAAATTGTTCCATGTACAACTGATTGAAAATGTTATAACTTATAAACAAAACATGGCAAAATAAACATTTATAAGTTTTCATAAATATTGATATCTGACGAAAATGTTTATTATTGTAAGTAAATTCATATCAAATTTTCAGCCAAGTAAATTAAATTAGAATTTACTAATCGATATCAAATCTATGTATTAAGCTACACATCAAGCTCATTGAATATTGAATAAACTGTATCTTCACATTTCTTACATTATTAGTACCGATTCATGTAAAACTCTAATCACTAGAAAAAAATTCTATTATTCATATCCATATACTGTATATTTTATTTATAGCTGACCAAGTTTCTGA
The DNA here is from genome assembly GCA_033557835.1 of Helochares maculicollis. Taxonomy (NCBI): domain Eukaryota; kingdom Metazoa; phylum Arthropoda; class Insecta; order Coleoptera; family Hydrophilidae; genus Helochares; species Helochares maculicollis. The sequence continues at coordinate 24,552 of JAWQRO010000228.1, forward strand.
TTATTTGCGTCAAAATCACGATTTCTTGGAGCGATTCGTAATAGAAGAAGTCGAACTTGAGCAGTTGGAACGGTGGATTATTAGGCGGTCTCAAAGATTAAAGAAGAAGCCCGAAAATCAAACTTGTAAAAATGGAAGGAAAACGAGCTTGTCTAGGTGGAAATTCTGCGTCCACGCAGACAAACGGCAAATGCTGTTGGATTTAACGCAGAGCCTCCAAGTAAAACCAACAAAAGACCACGTTTTATGGGAGTTGGGAAACTGCGTCTCCTCTGCCGTTGGAGCAGATGGATTTAGGTATATGCACATGCACTACTCAAATTGCTTCGGTTCTATTTGAGTTTTATCGTTGAATTCATTTAGCGGTTTAGTAAACTAAGTACGTTACTTTATTTTAGGCTTTATCTTCCCGACAGGAATAATCCAAACGAATTGTCTAGATACCTTGGAGCAGATTGTAGCACAGATGGCAGCGAGCCACTGGTTGAAAAATTGAGAACAACCAATTGTATTCCAAGTTATGTTTGTAGAACTCACGAATCAATTCGCTTCTCCAAAGGTGAAGTTGATCCCCGATTTCCGGGTGGGATATGGGACGAGGTAAGAGGATTTTGTTGTCACGCCTAAACAGCTTATCCCTATCGTAACCTCAAACTCTGTCATCGTATCAGCACATACTTCGCATTTTTAGGACATGAATTTTAATAAATAACAACTTTGCTGAGCGAGGATTAATTTTAAAATTACTAATTTGCATCTGCTTATGAGGATTCTCTTAACGGGGAAGGTTGTGATGTGTTAGTAAAACAGAGTTATGAAATTTCGTCGCTTTCTGAAGCTGAAATTATTGTTAGAGGTAGCGAGAATTGTTCATTACGGACTTCCTATGAAAAAAGTTTGTTTGAAACGACTAACTACAGAGTTCCAACTTCAAACGCGCTGTAGGCATTTCTTGAGCAACAAGAGTATTTACTATAATTGCTTAAATAGTCAGAAAGCTCCAACAAAAGGAGAAATGTTCTAGAATTTTGGAGGCGGCATCCATCGTAGTTGTAAAATATTGAATGTGTTATATATAGCGAAAATGTATGTGAAAAGAAGACTAATAACTTTTGGTTTATAGCTTTTTTTCCTTTTTATTAATTAAAGCCCTGACATGATCAAATCAATATCTACCTGAAAGAAACAGAATCTGGCCTCCGGCTAACTTTCGAAGGGTAGTGGTTATCTACGTTTGTTCGGTTTATTTTAGTAGTTCTTTCTTAATAGAAATACGATTCAATCTAGGTTTTTCAAAATATTGCTGTTCTTAAATCCTGGTAGCTATATTTAAATCCATAGGATTGTTCTGCGCTCCTATCTCTGCTGTTAAAAATTGTACTTAGAGTCCATATTTCACTATTATTTACTTAAAGCATTACTGAGGGGTGTTGCAGAACCATCTAAAAAAAATACTTTGGAGTAGTTACTGTACAACAAAACAGAATCAGCTACATTTCAAAAGATTATAGAGTTCTGTCAAGTCAAATAATATATGGGTACACTTTTTTTGATCATTTTACAACTGCAGCATAAAAGTGCAACGCTTTTAAAACTAATTTAAAATACAAAATAGCTGTTGTACTAAAAATAAGCGGTTTTAGTTTTACAACATGTTTGGCTGGGCCCTTTTTAAAAAAATAACGACATAAAAATTCAGACATAATACCGCAATCTAAGTATTTCTATGCTTAACACAGCAATAGAAATGAAGTGTGTGGAATAAGTATTATCGCAAAAAAGGAGATATAACTCAATGACAAATAATAAATTAAAGAATTATAAAACTCCACCTAAAGAGCCGCATAAATGTCATAAAGTTACCAACATTCAGGTTTACTATGAAGAATGTGCTTTTAGTTATGCATACACTTGCTGAGATTTCTAAACGTCTAAACTAAGTTAAACGGTACTAGAGCAACTCGCCGTAAGACGATACATTTCTATTAATATTTTAGCTGAATTACTGAAGTGTATATCACAATATTTAAAGCAGGGTATCAATTTAAAAACCAAGTCGACAGGATAATGAATTTTATACATTTGAGTGAACATTTTGAAAGACCACGCTAATAAATTTTAGCTCGTTATAATTCACCGGTGCGAAAATAGTCGATTTCTCGTACCGAATTTTCGTAAACTAAAGATAGTATAGAAAAGGTATTAGTAAAGTGTTGCTACGGATCAATAATTAATGTGGTTTATTCCGTTTTATCCAAACATCGGGGGTAAAGCGTATATTGCCAGCATTTGTTAACCAAAACAGCGAGCGCTCTTCTACCTAATTAGGAATGCCCAATTAACTACTGAATTTCACACAGAAACATCGAAGAAATGTTGCTAAGTTTTATTAAATTTTAAAATTTTTTGCTTGCCTGCAAATACCAAATTATCATATATATGTGTGTTCGCCTTTGCAGTAATTTCATCGCGCTAATTACTTGCGCCACCCCGCTTTGCTCATCGTTCTGAGGCTACCTGTTAGTTCATGCTTATTAAGAATTATTTAAAATGTACCTTACAATACAGCAATGAAGTATTAAAAATGTAGATGGAATTTTTGATTAAAAACTTTGATTCGGGAAGGGCGCGTCTGATTATTTTGAAAAGCTGTATTGATAACACATTCAAATTCATACAATTCAGCCCTCATCGACCCTGCAGAAGCTTTTCAAAGCAACTTTAAAATGTTTAGATTGAAAGGCTTGAAAGTCTTTCCTTTTATGAGGATAACTGATACGCAAACACTCACTCTCATTCGTTTTGATGATTCTATACCACTACTATCTCATAACAAATACACGGCTCGATATATCTTTCGTATGCAACCTCGGGTAAATTATAATCTTCAACAATGGTATTAAAGCAATTCCACTCAGGTTTGCTGAATGCTGAATCTAGATCATACTAGGGACATGCTCAGAATCCCACTGTTGAAAATCAGTTGAACTCATTTTAAAATGTATAATATTAGATGCATTGCAGATGCTGAGGCGCACTTTGAAAACACTTCCATGAATTTTATTCAATCATGCTTTGAATCAATTTTATAGATAGAAAAATTCGCTTCCGCTTCTGGGTAATCACAATTTTTGTTTCAGAGGAACATTTCCCATATACTATGCCAAGCATTGATGCAACCAGACGGGCAATTGGCCGCCGTTATAGAATTGTGGCGCACAGAAAATGCAGGACCCTTTCACGAGGAAGATGATGAAATCGTCATTAGTTATCTGGTTTGGGGAGGCATAGCCCTTCATTATGCACATCTCTATTTAAGCATGATTCAACAAAGGAAATTGAACGAATTTTTGCTGGACGTAGTTCAGTAAGTACTAAGCCGGTAAAAATTAACACCTGCAATGCAATTTTTGAGCGCAATTTTTAAGGCCTGAGAAAAGGTGCTTATATAAATTTATTTATTCACGACAGCGCAGCGAATTCAAATGTTCGCGATGTTGTTTTACTAAAAAGTACTTTTTATTTCTCTTTAGCTCATTTTTCCCACGCATTCATTGTGAATTGTTACAGCATTCCACGCGAAAAGCACTTTAAAGTGTTTTCGACCTACTTTACGAGATTTTCATATTCATAGGGCAATTTCTGCGTTTCATAAAATGAATACTACATTTTTTACGCATTGGAAAATGAATCTCCATTAAGTGCTGAATTTTTTTATTTAATTGTCTATGTTCATGACTTCCACTGTCCAATAAAATAATATTACGACGAATTGGAATCCTTCAGACTTTAGTTTTCCACTCTCCACAACACGTGAAATAATATGACAGCGTACACTAGATACGTTATAGAAATAAAAGCATTTTTGGAGTTACATAGGAGGCATTACAAGCGGCTAACAGCGCCCATTTTCCACTTTAAAAAGGTCAAGTTCTTTAAAAGAGCATAAAATTCTATAATAAAGCTCCTTTTGATGAGAATATAAAGGGATGGATTTTTATGTCAATTTAATAGCTTATACTGCAGATATTAGTCTGCAAAAATAGTTATTATCAATTTTCCTGTGTTGCATGTAGTGCGCAATAATTTACTTTTGTGGGCAAAATACACTGCCAAAGGATTTATTCCATCATGCCATTCATATTACAGATTAGTGACAAGGTACATAAAGGTACAATATGCATTGGTCTAAAGCCCTCTAAAGCACCTGTCTCTTTGTTTCTTTGAGTAGCTGTAAATGCCGTCTATAAAGTTTATTAGTGGCTCCTCCAAGGAAGCAGCTAATAAGCTAAATGATTTAAAACTTGTTCAACTTGAGAGCAGGTAAAAATTCTCGAACCGACAATTTTGTCTTGTTAACTCAGTTGGCAGTCTTTTTCCCCAAAAGAACTATTTGTTCGGCTAAGTGAAATAATATGATTGTTTATTCGTGTATATTTTGTTAACAAAACACGATACCAAAATAGTTCCATTACTTGAAGCATTTGGATTTCGTAAAATTCTATTTAAAAACTAAATCACATAATTAGCAGTCATTAGATATTGTTAATGTTGGATTTAAGGGCACATATGTTAGCAACATTTTATCTCATAAATTATTTTTAAGATGGGAATATTAGATAAGCAAGCCCGAGCAAAAAATGGTTCAAGAAAATTATATTAGTCATATTATAAGTTATATAAAGAAAAAGGGTTGCAGGCTTAAAAGCAAACCATATTTCAAGCGGGTATTCCTGTAACATTTTTGTGTAACATTGCAGTATAATAAGAAGCGTCACAAAATTATAAGAGAGACAGAAAAGCTTAGTGCTAGAGTGCTTAGTTCCAAGCATCTTTCGGAAGAACCCTGCCATTTTATAACATATTGAAAGCAGATTTATGTACTCCCACAAATACACCCACTTTGCTTCATTTGGTTTTGTCTACTTCTCCAAGAAACAAATAGTATCGACGTTTTACTTGAATACATTTCTTTTCATTTTACCCAAAACATCTATAATTGGCCATTGAAACTTATTAACCAGCTCATCTTCGTTTTCACTGTTTTCACTTCATTTACATCTAGTTCAGTTATACTTTCAATACACAATGCAAGTATTCTTGATTTTTATACTGAACACTGGGAAGCTACGTCGGTGTTCAATTTCAGGATATTTGATCAAGTTTCATCATTTAATATTGAACAAAAGCACTTATTCTGAGACTACCTTCGGTAAAAAAAATGTGTTACCGTAAAAATGCTGTCTTAAACTAATTATGTTTAAACGTGAAAAACATAGTTGAGCACTTATGAATTCCTCGTTACTAAGGTCTGTTAATCACGTAAATTAAGTTCAATGATTGTATGAATGAATTGACTTATAATCAAAGGCCTTTCTTGTTGAATATTTAGAAAATAATGTATCACAAATATTAGGGGGACCGGAAAGTAATGTCATTTCTGCGCATGTCGATATTTGATTGTTATTTGGTAGCTCATTACGTATTTGGAAGACGTGTCAAAGAGATTTTGCGATTATTGTATCATATTTGCTTCTGAATAATTAAGTATTAGACTTTTTTGCAATTTGGAGTGAAATGGCCAGCCAAATACCAGAAGAGCATATCCGGCATTGTAGGCTTTTTGAGTTTCGCAAGGGTAATAACGCAACTGCTGCGACTAAAGCGCACCGGACGTTCGAAAATGCCAAAGATATTCTCCAAATTCAGATCAGGCCATCCGAGAGATCAATCTCTCGGACGCTCATCAATCAGGAAGACCAACAACATTAGATAACGACGTGCTGAGGGCAAAAGTAGAAGCAAATCCATGTCAAACAATTGAGGAACTTTCAAACAACCTTAACTAACCTTGGTCAACCATCCATGAACATTTGCCGCAGATTGGAAAAATATGCACAGTTGGTGTTTGGGTCCCTCATAATCTATCCGAACAGAATAAAGCCAACGGGTCCATCACGTGCAACGTATTGCTTCAACGGCATCGTACAGATCCGTTTTTTGATCGCTTGACCAATGCAGACGAAAACTGAGTCCTGTACGACAATCCGAAACGCAAAAGGCAGTGGCTCAGCCGAAATGAATTACCACGAACTACTGCAAAGCCGGGTTTACACCCCAAAAAGGCACTTGTGTGTGTTTGGTGGAATACACGCGGAGTTGTTCACTTTGAAGTGTTAAAACCTGGACAAACTGTTAATGCATATGTCTATTGTGAACAATTGGAACGAATAAACCGGTCTTTGATTGAAAAGTATCCGGCAGTTGTCAACAGAAAAGGAGTTATTCTGCAACATGACAATACAAGACCGCACTGTGCAAAACGGACCTTAAACAAAGTTTTGGAGTGGGAGGTACTACCTCAATCACCATACTTGCCCGATATTGCACCCTCGGATTACTATTTATTCCGATCACTGCAACATTGTCTTAGTGGCAAAAAATTAAAAAATTTTGATGATGTCGAAAAAGCTATCTCGACATTATATACAGAAAAACCGATTAATTTTTACCGCTCCTGTATTGAAAATTTGTATACTAGATGGCAAAAGGTTGTTGATAATGAAGGTGAAAATATTGTTGATTAGAAATGAAAACTTGTTAAAGATGTAGTCGTGGGAATTTAACTTAAGAAAACGACCTTACTTTCCGGTCCCCCTAATACTTTGATAAGTTATATATGAGGTATTTAAGGGCCCCAATCGAGCTTTTGAGTATGAAATTTAAGTGAGAAACATATTTCTGGCTGGACGTGCAAAATCAAATTAAATATAAAATATAATGGGTTTGGAGTGCTTTAGACAAATGCATTACAATGGACTTCTGTGAGAAATACATTTGATTGTAACGTAACTCAATGTGCTACTTCTAAAAATGTAATTAATGTGCAAATAAATTTAATTGCAGATCAATATTTCAAGATATGGTCAGCATGGATATGCTAGTATTAAAAATAATGGATTTCGCTCAAAAATTAGTCGACGCAGATAGGGCATCACTCTTTTTAGTCGACCATATAAATAAAGAGCTCTACGCTACAATATTCGACATAGGAATTGAGGCACCAGCGGATCAAAATTCTAACACCGCTAAAGAAAGTGACAAAACCAAATCTAAGGAAATTCGATTTCCGATAGGTACAGGGATTGCTGGTCAAGTTGCTTTAACTGGAGACATTCTGAATATCACAGATGCTTATGCTGACGAAAGATTCAATAGAACGGTAGATCAACTAACAGGTACACGTCAATTTACTGAATTTTGCACTGGATAAAAGTGAATTTATTTCATTTCTAGGATACCACACAAAAACGATTCTATGTATGCCAATTTTCATTAAGAAAACAGTCATAGGCGTCGTTCAAATGGTTAACAAACATTCCGGGTTATTCACAAAGGAGGATGAGGACGCATTCAGGATGTTTGCGATCTACTGCGGTCTTGCATTACACCACGCAAAACTCTACGATAAAATACAAAGATCTGAGCAGAAATATAGAGTAGCTTTGGAAGTCTTAAGCTACCACAACACATGCAGCCAAGAAGAGTTTTCAAAGGCAAAAAAAGTCGGTATACCTGAGCGTGTTGTTGGTGTGGATAATTACTATTTCAACCCTTTGCAAGTGGAAGACTACGAAAAGGCCAGAACTTCCATGTTCATGTTTATCGATTTGTTCGGGCTGAATGGATTTGACAAAAATAGCTTAATCAAGTTCACTCTAACCGTCAAGAAAAATTATAGAAGAGTCCCTTATCACAATTGGTCTCATGGGTTTTCAGTGGCAAACTCTATGTATGCAATTATTAAAAGCTGCAAGAACGTCTTCAGCGTTAACGAGGTAAGAATGCATTCATAGACCATCACAAAATTCATTAACCGCAGACCTGTGTTGCTTCGAGATGGGCTTGTTTTGCTTGTCGATGTATTAAAACTGAAATTGAAATATGCGAATGTGGTTAACGATTCGCATGTAAATCTTGCTTTCAAAGCTTATCATGACAGTAATCCGTAATTCACATTACACCTGCATGTGAATCTCCACATGATTTATGATCAAATTGATGCAGGCATGTGATTTCTTTTCTGCATATGCAATATGCACAGTAAGGTAATAACATTCCTTCCGCATTCTTAACCATACGAATGATTGATGGAACAATCCATCAGAGTCATTCGTTTCGAAGACGCATTTTTAAATACCTTGTAGTTAGCAAAACGGTGGACAGAAGGTATCTATACAAATCGATACGTTTGATTGCATACACTTGTAATGATACTAATTTCTCTTAGCCTTGTTGCAGAACGAAGCACAGTAACTGTTTCATTCAGTACTAGGTACTGCCCGCAGCATTGCTTGCTTCATTTTGCGTCATTTCGCCTTTACAATATAAAATTTTAGATTTTGATCTCTTTAGAAATGTCTATTTGGCATATCATAGTACGAAAGTATTAACTTCTGGCCCAAAATTAAAATTCTTAAAAGATTTGCGCAAAGACCAGTTTTGATAATTTCAAATATCATGTTCCTTTATTTTCAAAGCAAAACGTATATCATTAATCTCATTGTTATAAACGGACAATACTCTACAAAAACAATTTTACCTCTTTACCTATTGCTTTTCACGTAGCTTCTGTTTTATGAGTTCAAGTATTTTTAAATAAAATTCTGCGCATTATTTTCAACTTTGCTTTTTAAATCGTCGATTTTGCTGTCGATCAGTTTCCGTTACATTTAAGAATATAATTGATATTTAAATGATTATCGATCAAAGACCAATTCTGTAGCAAGCTTTAAGTTTTTTGTAATAGAATTAGAAAAATGTTAGACTAAGTGATTATCAAACAGGCTATTGGCAGCACGTTCATTTTCAATTACTTATCACTTTTAATACAAAAGATTTTATGTCTTTTATTTATTGATTGTTGTAAAACGACTTAGGATTATGTCTCTCCCAATTGAATATTTAAGCATTTGGAAGCCCAATTTCTTACATCAAACTCATAAAACATTGCTAAACAAATTAAAGTAGCTCAAATTCAAATCCTTAAAGTTTAATATACATGATTTTTTAAATAAAGCCATGATTCTTTCACAGTATGTAGTACAGATATATTTAGAGTGCTTAAGAAAGTATTATAATATTGCAACTATATCGAAAAATCTGCTCGGGAATGCTACCCAATTTAAAAGAATACAAATAGCAACTTGTAATAAATTTTTACTTCTAAAGTTCCAATACAAGTATGGCAACTTTGACATTTATAAGTTTTGGAATAAAGTACTATCATACGTGCAACATATCAATAATACACCTGTTGTGATTCATTTCTATGTTTACAAGGACAGGAAAGATTCTCGTGTCTCACTATCTTTGAAGCAAACAATATTTGTAAAATAAGCGTATTTCCAAAATACCATATTCAGGGATTTGTAAATTATAGGCATTGTTTACATAAGAAAGCGTACGAACTTTTTGAAAATAAGTCCTAATCTCACATTTAACATCAATAGTTTTCTAACTGTTGCCGAGTGCAAATTTGTCACTTTTATAGATTTATTATTGCAGATTTTATAGAATTCGTTACTTATTGAAGTGCATTTAAGTTACTCTACTAAAACATTTTGTCATCTCTCTTTATTTTAGAGCTTAGCCCTGTATATAGGGGCCTTATGCCATGACCTTGACCATAGAGGAAAAAACAACAAATTTATGTTGGAAACTGAATCTCCATTAGCAAACATGTACTCCACTTCTACGATGGAACACCATCATTTTAACCAAACTATTACAATTTTACAGCAGGTATTACTTCATGTGCATAGTTTTAATATTCAAAGCTTTCATTTGGTGTTCTGCTTGCAGGAAGGCCATAACATATTCAGTAAACTATCAAATCAAGACTTTAAACAAATACTAGGACTAATTAAGCATTGCATACTTGCAACCGATTTAGCTCTGTTCTTTCCAAACAAAGCTAAACTGACCGAGCTGGTTAAGCAAAATAAGTTTGAGTGGCGAAATTTCGAGCATAGGCTTCTGCTTCAAGCTATCTCTATGACAGCAGCTGATTTATCTGCAAGCGCTAAGCCTTGGGAAGTGCAAGTTCAAACCGTCAAAGTTATATTCGAAGAATTTTATCAACAGGGGGATGCCGAACGCGCTGCAGGAAGAGTTCCCATTCCTATGATGGATAGGAATCATTCCGATGAACAAGCAGCTTCTCAAGTTGGCTTCTTGCAGGGAATATGCATTCCTTGTTATTCATTACTGCACACTCTCATACCAGAGACTAAGCCTATGCTAGATATGTGCAATGAAAACTTAAAGAAATGGCAGGACATTGATAAAAGTAGGTTAAAAGTGGCCGAAAAACAAAATAAAGGCAAATAGATTTATATTAGCAATTTGAAATGATTTTCCAAGAAATGGGTCCACTATAAAACATATACGAGGTTTAATATCAAATATTGCTATATTCTGTGTATGAGCTTATATCCTTATAATTTCTGAATGAATTATAAAATATATCACATATAATTGAAATATAAAATGTTGCATAACGAAATGTGTTTTATAAAAAGAATTGTTTTGCCATGAATCAAAGGGCAGCTATTTATACAATTCGGCAAAAATCGTTTTGGTCTTCTCTTCGTTCTGCTATCCTATTACGAGCACAAAATTTTGCACTTCAAGTTTGCAGTGAGCTCTGCATATTTCTGAAACGTCCTTGAGAGCTTATTGTATGTATTATAAAACCCCTTCAATTCTTATAATTTCGAAGATATAAGCAATTTAGTATTTATTAAATGCTTCGTTTTAAAAAGGAATTTGAATCATCAGGTCGGATTCCCCTGACAGAAAAGAAATTTACTGACAATCCTTTGCCAACAAAAATGCATTTGGAGTTGAACGATTTTTAGCAATTTTATTAATCTAACAAAATAATAGGAATGTATTCTTTATAATCAGAGAACTCCACAATACTAAAGATATCCAGGTAATCAGTTTACAAACCGATAAAAAGTCTACACTTTTTCGATAACCAAGCGCTAAGTTTCAATCCTCCTCTTCTTTATATTACGCTGATTTGATAGTAATTAAAATTTTATATCTTTGACAGTAAAATAAACAACTCTGCAGTGTATTTATATGAGTACTAGTTATTTTTACAACAGAGTATAACCATGCTTATATTAGTGTGGACTCAACAAAATTGTATTTTGGCCCTCATTCTTCACATATCTGCCTTTTTAACATACCTTCTATTCAACATATTCAACTCCAAACTATATATCTAAATTTTATCCTTAATAGAGAGTACTAATTGTTTTGTCATACTAAAACTAAAACTATTTTAGAATATATTAAGGGATAAAAGAGACCAACTGTCAATGCCATTAAAAATAATCTGCCAAATAATAAGAGCTATTGCAAAAAAACAGGATCTATGAAGATCTATGAAGATCAAAGGCTGTTAGTATTCTCATGTTGCAGCCAATCTTGTATTTCTTTATTTAATGTAAACTTCTCATTAGAAACACCTACCTTTTGTGAGACATCAGTGTCATGACAAAACTTCAACCAAATCTCCATATAGTCAATTTGTGTAGTCAGATATTGCAAAAGCGTAATTTTTACTGTTTAGTTGTCGCGCTCGCAAAACCGTTCACGCCCTAAGATGCAAGGAACAAATATTACTAAGAATTGTCAAACCGAATACTTCTTAGTTTTATTTTAATGTCAAGCAAATGCAATTTCATTTATTTGCAAATTGTATAATTTCACAATGTCCGCAATTTACCGAAATCTATTATTTAAATGAGTAACATAGAAAAAGAACTGTAAAGAAGGGCACTAATAATTTGGCAAAGGAATATTCCGCCTTTAAAGATGGTTTCTTCTTTTAAGTCCCATATTTTACTTCCGACTAGAATTTAAATTGTGAAACAAAAGAGTGATTATTAGTCTGTTCTGAAATTTCCTAGGATCGTCAAATATCAACGTGAAAACAGGTGATCCAATTCTCCTTCCTTTCAATGGTTTTATACAAAGAATACGACCCGTTTCTTTTCCAGGTACTGAGAATGTACACTTTGTTAAAATCTTTGACCTGTTAATGCTTCTGATCTCCTAATACTAGCACTTGAAATTTTGTGCAATATTGGTCCGTTGAAGAATGCAAATTCTGCTTTATCATATTAATACCAAAAATGCACACCACAAATAATAGTACGAAAAAGTAGTTTTTTGTACAAAATTCAATGATATATCCATTTTGCAAGCCAAAAACTGCAAAAATGTGCAAAATATTATGTTCTTGTATTAGGATATCAGAAGACCGAAGAGACTGCGGAGAACAAGATTTTAGAAGAATTATCTTCTTATTAGCTAGAACAGAAACTGGTCATTGTGTTTTCATGAGACGTAGGGATACTTTTTCGAGTGGTCATTGGGGCATGGTAATCGAGGCGGAGAATTGCTATTCAATGCCAACCTCCCTGCTAACATATATTTAAAATGGTCCTTCCAAGAAATTTTAAAGCAACACCACGATCCTTTTTTTCGCCCTCAAGTAATTCGAAATAGACAACCTTCGGAATATCCATTATAGTTCTCTAATTAATTCACTAATTCCAAAAATCCAAAATCCAATGGGTACAAAGATAAATCCTGTTTAATTATTTATTAATCTACTGTTTGTGAACTGATTTGTAGTATTTAAAAAAGATTCCATAACTTAGGCCAATGTTCAACTGTGTCCAACTCTCCTTTATCCTACCCTAATATTCTACTAATTTATGTGTTTGATAATTTATCCATTTTTGTTGTTTGAAAACAACTATTTAGGCCACAGAATATTATTAATTCGAACCAGTTTCCATTTTAGTCTAGCATATTTTTGATGTTCAAGACTGCGTAAAATCATATCAAGAAGATTTTTAATATTCTGTTTTTTTCCCAACGATCTGTGGCCAAAGTAAAACTTGCCAATTCAAGGTACTATCTGAACCTTAATTACAAGACAATAAATACTACCAAATACTTGTTGTCTAGCTCCAGTAAGTTAAGAATGAGTTGACGAAAGTTTTCTAAAATGCAGCTCTTCTAAACAGTTTAACAGTTAAACATTCCTTGCGAGAGAATTAAGAAGTAGTGCTATATATTATATTAGTGTATAGTACATTGCAGCAAAAATGACATATTTCTAAAAAAGTTATCTATTTAATTCTATCATTAAGTGTCTCCTTCTAAAAATTACAGTACAAGTAAGTGTAGTTTGTCATAAATACTTACCCATCAGTTTGATAACAGCATATTAGATATTTAAAGAATAATTTGACTTTGTTTCAGATATAATACTGGTCAAGAAAATAAAGGTGTTGCAGAATTAATTTCCAATTTTCAACCCACATGTAAAGAACTCCAATGTGACCACGACCTGGTATTTTCTATGTATAAATAAAAATGCTGAAAATTTGACTAATTTGCGACTCCTGGCATAATTGAAATAATACCAATAGACCATGCTGGGTTAAAAAATATTATACACACAACGGAAGCTGTATTGCTATAAAATTAACCTCATCACAATCAAACACGTCGTTAGATCCTTCAAAACCACGACATTAATTTTTTTCATGGGCGCAAAACCGTTCTTATCAAAGAGAAACAGAAAAAGAACATAAACAATCATTAAAGTCAAATTTTATAGCTCCGCGTTTTATCGAATCATTTAAAACAGAACGTGACCTCGAAAAAAGATCGCTTTGCATTACTATCTTCCGCCCCAAGAAAAGTGATTACATCATACATCATACATCGCAAACTAACGTCACCTTCATCTCTATAAAAATATCAGTATCGCAATCAAAACAAAGCGGTAGAACTCACGAGATAAAATTATTTCCCGAATAAAGAACCTTCCTAATAACATACAGACAGAAATAAGAACATTAACAAACATTTAAGTAAAATTTTATTCGAGCGTGTTGTTTTTTTGAAATGAAGATCGAACGTGACCTCTAAAGAATATCGCTTAATATTTTCGCCGCAAGAAGGGTGGTTACATCATACATCGCAAACTAAACAATAACTTAATTGTCGACATTCTTTACAAATCCATGTTATTGCGACGACAGGAAAATATGCACCGCTTCTCTTGCATCTGTGGTTGTAAATTTATTGCACTTTACGTTGTTTGATGAGCATCCTTCTTCATTTTTATCACATTGCATAGTGATGTTTTTTTTTATTTCGTGCTTAGTAAGTTCAGCTGATTTGCATATTATTAAATATGTCTTTCTTTGAATAAGGCATAAAGAAAAGTTTAGCTTACTTACGTAATAGTAAATAATGTATTAAAAACGCAAAGCCTTTCGTTAAATTAAAAAGTCTATCTTTACTAACAAATATAAAAAATAAAATCAATAAAAAGTATACAAATAACGTAACCTATTAAAAAAATACATGGAATCTAATAAAAATTACATCTCAGCTATTAAAAGCAATCAGTTGAACATAAAACCAAATACCACAACATTAACCAGGGACATATACAAACAAAATTAATTTATGAAAAAACAAAAATTCTGCGCGTGGAGAATGTAAGAAAACATTTTCTGCTGAAAACAAAATGTGATAGATTAAGAGAGTGTACCTTACAATATGGTTCAAAATCCGACCAAATATGTGGCGCATTATTTTCCTCTCCGGTTGAAATTTATTGGGGTGTTAACTTTTTTGGCTTGTCTTTATTATTTTTTTTTTTTCAACGAGGGTGTTAAATTATTATTTCAGTCAGTTTCGAGTCCAGATGCTTTAAACGTAAAGAAGAAGATGATTTTTTGAAATACCGATAAAATCCGTCTGTATATGTAGTTAATATCTTGGTTACTAATTATGCCCCAAATTGCAAACAAAAACCTATCGCTTATTATATCTTATATCTCCACCCCTTTAAATTTTCTAACTTAATTTTTACTACTAACACTTGGCATGCGAGCAACGTATTTTTACTTTTTTTTTGCAATTTGTCACTAAAGCGGGGGTCATGTAAATGTACGTATTTAGTAGATTTGTGGTGGATACCCGCTAACCACACAAATCTACGAAATACGTACGATGATGACATGTATCTGTGACTATATGTACAATGTACATGTTGAATTGTACTTTTTTTAATGCATATATAGTGTACAATTCAACAAAGACGCAAAAAATACGGTACGAAAAATTTTTGCACGCCATCGCCCTGTATTGGGTTACTGATGAGCTACCTGAAATCAGCACTGAAAAACCACGGAAAATAATATTAAAAGGCGACCCTCTTGGAAGATTATCCATGGATATGCGCAAACATACATTGGAGAAAATTGTTGGTGCCGGAAAGGAAAAAATCCACAAAGACAATGTCGCGTGTGCGCAGCTACAAAAAGCTACAGAGGAAAATGCTTCGAACGGTACCATACTGTAAAAAACTATTAACACGTTATCGGCTCCACTTGTAGTTGTAAAATGAAATGTAAAATAAGAAAAGGTTCGTTCATAAAAACGAAGAGGTTTTCGATTTACTGTGATCCTTCTGAATAACTAAACTTTCGCGCGATTCACGAAAAAACGTCCGCTGGACGCCTAATTCTGAGGCGAAGTATGCCCACATGACAAGTGTTAATTACACAAGCTATGTAATAGAAAGGTTGACACTCTAGACATTCTCCGTCTCATTTTACCATAAGCTATGAATCTGCCGGAAAAAGAAGAAAGGTTGTTAGAACAGAAAAGAATTATTTTATACGTTTTACTTGGAAGTTCATAAAATAAAGATAATATTATCCTGAAAAACCTAATCGGCAAATATTTACAACAAAAGCTCATTAATAATTTGTCTATATTCTACATATTTACCAAACACGTAAAATCTTCTGCCGTATAAAATGTCATTAGCAGTTAAAAACTGCTGCTGATTTACAATTCGTGTAATGCAATCCTCCGCATTCTGGTAAAAGGGCAACATGTGACAGAACAAAATCAAAGGATTTTAAAACGTTTCCCACAATATTTCCATATAAAGCATGTTACCAGTAAACATATTAAGCTTTGAGCAAAATAATTCATAAAGTTGCATTTTTCTATGTAGATATGTGATTTCTAAAGAGAGGAATATATCTGGAATTAATATTTTAAATATATTATTTGTCTGTTTTATGAATACTTCAGTGTTCTCAGAAAAATTTCTCAGTATCTTAACTAAATTAAAGATTAAGTTTTACGAATATTTTGTGTGGTATTACAATTGAGTTGTCAGACGAAAAATAATACATAAAATAAAAACACAGTTTAAACGTCTATAATATTGCAAAGGAAACTGAAGTAAGCGCAATCAATCATTTTTGTAGTTATGGATTTGACATCTTTCCAATAAATTATTAGATGAGCATTTCAAGTAACGAAGTTACAAAAAAAATGTAATATCTCCTCTCAATACTTACCTTTAAAACGTCTACTTTTATAATTGCCATTGTAATTGCTCTTCTGACTTACCTGCTTTTATAAAGGAACTTTTCAGTAGCGAAACTTGTAGATTTGATCTTATAGTCTTTCGTTGCAAAAAAAATCTATGTATCTATGATAAAATATTCACTTATTTCAAAATTTACTTTGTCTAAGTAAAGAGACAAATTAAATGTCAAATTCACAATAAAAACTAACACTTCACAAGTATGTAATCGAAATTCTTAGTTTAATGACATCTTCCGGCGAAACTCCTCCCCCCGACTGGGGCTCTGATGGAGACACAACAGTTGTGCATCTAAACCCTGAAAATTTCCACTCGTTCCTAACGCAGACCAAACATGCTCTAGTTATATTTTATGCTTCCTGGTGCTCACATTGCAAGAAGGCCAAACCAGAATTCGCAGCAGCAGCAGACAAACTAAAAGATAAAGAAAACATTGCTTTCGCTGCCATTGATTGCGTAGCATATCCTGAAATTTGCAAAGCCCATCAAGTGGAACAATATCCGACCATTCGATATTTTAAGCACTACAAAGTTATGAAAAATTATACGGGTGCCACCAACGAAAAAGGATTTTACAACTTCATGATGGATAAATCTTAAACAATACAACTGTAACTTTTTAAATAAACTGTTTCGGCCGTGCTTCTTTTCCTTATTTGATATCCTTTAGTAGTAACATCAGCTGACGATAGTTATGGTAGACACAATCAGTAAGAAGATGAATTTTAAATGGGATATATTTATTGATTTTCTTCTATCTAATAATCAAAATTACATTTTACTCTTCGATTTGATCACATTTTAAAAAACTTTTTGACAAGTTTACTTTTCCGTTTTATCTTTCGGATCTTTCTTTCGATGTATATCTGCAAAACAAAATTATTTTACTTAAAATCTAGTTCTAATATTTCTTTTGCACTTTAATGATTAGTAGTGAATTGATAAATATAAAAAAAAATGCTTACACTGAAGATATGTAATTATAAATATTAAAATTACAACTAGTAGGAGTTGAAAAAACACTTTCCAACTAGGTCTTTGGGGCTGTCTTGCAGAGTGTAAAATGAGAGGATCGTCTTCAAATTTGTCAGGATGCCTGTGGATTTGGAAAAGAGCTTCTTTTGATGAAATCATACTGGTTAGTTGGGAAGAAACCGTTTCGATAAGATGACAACAAATGATGTGAGTACTTTCCAGAAGCCTTTTTATAAGTACTACGGGCTTGGGAATACAAGCAAAGAAAATAAAATGATTATATTTGTTAGTTTTTCGATTATAATGTAATTTAAGTTATCATTTTGTTTACTGAAATTGTCCGTTAACATAAACAATACCTGGTACTTTTTGGATGTACAAATATGATAAAACAAAATCAAGACAGTCATTTTATTCATTTACATTGGAATTGTAAAGAAAAATGACAAGACAATGTATACAAATGCAATTAGCAAGGCACTTATTGCTTTTCTAACTGCAATTGGTGTCGTATTTGTGTGGCAGAAAAATAATGTTGACGCTGATATAGGCCCATTCTATATTATCGATATAACATACTTATAGTCCTCTTTTCTTTTCAGACTCTTGTCACAAACTGAACTTCAACATATTTCAGATTTTATCAATATTTCGAGCTGGTTCTTATTTATGACAAAGTTTATATTTGGTTGTCTTAAATTATTACTACCGATGCTTAAAATCTATACATTTATACCTTTAATGTTGATGGTTGAATCTAATGTTCAATTTGTTCCTTTAATCTTGTCAACTTGATATTTTGAATACTAAATTTTGCGGTTTTAATCCTTAATTTTTTTGTCTGCACTTTAGATTTCTGATTTTATCAAAACTACTTTTCATGTAAAAAATATGCTAGTTTTACTAAAATTGTCTTTTCACTCTGTTCATAATATTTTTCCAATTTTCACTTTTACCAAGCGTAAGTATAATTATCACAAAGAAGCTGAACCTGTTCCAATTCTTCGGTGTCCTTTGCTGCTGTTTAAAATGGTTATTGACATCATATTTCTTACTGCGTTTTCTAGTTGCTTTGTTCCTCATCTGCCAGTAGCCCAAATTATTGGTTTATCTTTTAAGGTCTTAACGTTTCTGATTGTTCATTATAATAAAAATGGAAAATCGAAAATAAAAATGAAACTATGAGGAGAAATTGAAAGCTATAGGTCACAGAAAATTTTAAAAGAAAGAACAGATACAGATAGACATGAAGGAAAGAGACAGTACACTTGAAGCTATACATAAATGAAGACTGAAAAAGAGACTTTATATACAAACAGCAAGCAGAAGAAGAAGCATCAGGGAACTCAAAATATTAAAAATGAGGAAACAATAAACAGTCTACTCAAAAAATACTATAAAAGAATTCAGAAATAACGGAAAAGAAATGATTCAAAAGATAGTGAATAACAACTTTACTATTTCCATCCCCCTAGTAGCGAAATTTCTAAAATTCGCTACATGGGCCATTAAGACAAAGAATCTTGAATCTCAATTCAACTGTTTAAGCTAGACTTCATGAATAAAAGAGACACTCAGGATGGTTTCATTTATATGTTTAGATGTTAATACTTTTATATTATAGTTGCCAGAAAACTAAGCTAAAAATATTTCATGCAAATAAAATTTATAATTAAAAACAATTTTATTGGCACTAAATTATAAATAATAAATACGAAATTCTGGCAGTACGTTTTATGCAAGAGCAAATAAACAGCTATGTTGGTATGGTCATGAGATTTGAAGCTCTGGCTCTTCGTCTGGGCATGGTAAAATACTCGGCCAAGCATGTTCTGTAACTCAAAACTCATTAGCAAAAATTATTTTAATATTGTGGCAAAGCGTGCTTCATATGCTAAGCTTACCTATAATTAATAAATATACTCCTATGAAAATTATTAAAAATACAGCTAACGCAAAAAGAAACATCAAAAAATATTTTCCCCACAACTGCAACTTCATGATTCTTTGTGGTGTCCATATTGAACCGTTTACAACGCCCGAAGGTAAAAGAGATAAGCGCTCAGTTGGTTGTCTCTCCACTGCTTCCACAGCTTTGTCAATTTTTACATTTCTAAAAGCAGAGAATGTTCCGAAATCTATCATATTTAACAATCATTGGTGTAGATGGTTCTAAAAAACAAATTTCAACATATAAAGTACAAATAAACAAAGTACAAATATTTGGATTTGTAATAATTGAGTATATATATATTATTTCGATAAATCAAATAATAGGTTTTGTATACTTACACTCAAGTAGAGATTAAAAAAATTTATAATATTACTTATACATTCAACCTTGACGCCATCACAGATTAAGTGCAAATCGAGTATTTTTGTACACTTGACATAATAATTACGAGTTCTTTACTAGCTTAAACTATGTTGATAGATAACAAAGAAAAACAACTATTTATTACTTTTCACTAAACACATGGCTTTCGATCTGTTGATACATTGATTTAAGTTTTATTTACGCTAAAGCGAAAACGCGGACATTGAGCTTGATATGGTTCAGTATAGATAAAATGAGTAGAACTTACTAGCAAGGAAGTTGATAAGAGTCAATGACTAATAACATAGTTTGTCCCTAAATATTAGCGCGCATGACAAAAGCAATATTTAATAGCTTAGGGTAGTGTGGCTTTTATCATTATTAGTGCACATAAATATTAGGATGTTAAAGTGTGCCTTCCCAATTATTCAACTATCAATATCGCGCCGGATATAGCCCAGAAACACAACTTCTTAATTTTTGATTGTTTGAAATTATGACATTTTTTGTACAAAAAGGATCTAAATGGGGACATTTTTATTTATAAGCAAGTTCAATTTATAATATATAATAAACTTAAAACTTTCTAGACAGTATAAGTTGATTTTTACATTTTTGATATATGAAATTTTTTGATATGTGTAATTTCTAACATTTTCTATTCCTTTCAGAAGTTTCTAAAGCATTGCTATACTTACAAAGTTGAATTAGCCTGACTATTGGATTTTGTAGAGTTATTTAGTGTTATAAAATTTCTGCGAGCTTGTCATAATTTTACTACAATTATCATGAGTCACAAGTCAGCTAGCAAGATAATATCAGTTTTGTGCACGCTTGGCAAGGCTTCATCGCGAATCTTATTTATGATAGATTTTCAAAAGTCGATCAGAATTGAATATTTCTTACAAGATTATATTTTATTATTGGTTTTTATACTCTATTAGGCCCTTAAAAATCGTTTAAAATTCAACAAATATCGAAACGGTGCAAAAATTGTGAGTATTTTATAAAATATGATATTTGACTTGTGCTTATTTATTAGTACTCTTAATGATTTTGCTACAGTCAATTCCATATATTAAAAGACTTCTCAGCGTTTATTGTTTTTAAATGATACAATAATTAATTGCTTAGACTTTTTTCTATGTCATTATTTATTGTCAGAAAATATTTCAATAATATTAATTTAAAAATCGAAAAACTAAAATCATCTCAGTATAATAATAACGTATGTTACTCATGCCAACCTATATTACCCACCTAGATTGCCAACCTATATTACTGTTATAAAAAAGCTTAAAAAATTTGACTCATTTACAGCAAAACGGCGTCATCCGATCAGAACAGTACTCCACGCAGAGATAGCAGTGTTCAAATTGACACTCACTGTAATGAAGATGAAATTACTCCTCTTGTATTGAATTCATACCCAACTGTGAGGCTAGTTACAAGACACAATGGAACGTGCCTAATGATTGTCGTTCCGTTAATAATACTCGGATTTGTCATTCGTAAGTGCTGATTTTGAATTATTGCTCTAGCCAATACGCACGTGTTTGCAAGACATCCAATACAGCCTTCATTTAACATCATTATTTTTTAGGTGCGTGCTATAGTCCTCATACCGGTCCTAGTTCTTTGGATAATTAAATTCTCTCAGTTGCTAGTTGTAGATTTTGTTTAAATATTATTTACCCTAAAAGACAATACATGTATTAAATACAACAAACACTATATTATTGAATTTACAAAAACGACAGTGCTCTTTTCTCTATCGGTCCAGTGTTTTCATCTAATGGAAAGAAATGTAATTGCCCAAAGATGTAAAAATCTTAAAAACGAATTAACCCTTGTCTTCTATCAATAATTCGGGCTTATTCATGGTCACACTGCTGTGTCCTGTAGAGAGAAAAAGCAGCACATGGGTCGTTTTTTCATTATTTTCAATTTCTCACAGAATAGAAAAAGGTTCTACAAAATAACTATTATAACACAATTTCAAGCAGGGTAGCTATTAGATTAAGACAAGTGTGATATATTTGCAAAAAAATCTCTTTATAACGTTTGTAATTTACGACGAAATAACAAGCAATGTGTAACAATAGATTTTTAAGGAATTCTACACGTATAATACAAAGACCAGTAAGAAACCTGAAAACATTCTTTTATTAAGGGATGCATTTTTAGAAAAATTTTACCTGAATATGGAGTATATATATATATCTGTCCAACTCTTTGTGTCTTTCTGTTTGTCCTCAGTTTGGCTTGTGTGCTGTTGTGTTTCATCAGTTCAAAATGTTATCCGAAGAAAATTTTGTAAGTGAAGAAGAGTTATGTGTTATAACGATTAGAGAACGACCTCCATTGGAGGCAAACAAACATAAAACTGAAAAAACCGAAAGCTTCGTAAACTTCGTATATGGTGCTCTTACAATTACATTGTTCGTCGTGCTGGCTATGATCTTCGTTCAAGCAATGCCTTGGTAAGTCACTTCATATTTTATGCAAAACTTGCATTCGATTTTAATTTTAAAAAAAGTAGTCTCAAATTAGAAAATACTTGGTATTATATTGTAGTAGTTGTTCCATCAAACCGAGCCCGTCCAACTTCATAGAAATTACTTTACTTTCTGAGGGGAATTTCAGTCTGGAGGGAAAAAAAGAAATAAACAAACAATGAATCATTCCCTACATGGAAGTGAGATCGCCGCTAAATATCGCAAAAAAAATTTATTACTCATCCATATCTAGCTTTCGTTATGAGTGGGATACCCTTGCATCAAACCATGGAATTGCTGTACACGAAGACAATTTTGTAATAATAGTTGCCTATACTATTTGGTATTATAACCAACAAAACATTCACATTTAGATATTTCACGTAATCCTTCATTTTGTATTACTGCTATTAAAGCAAAGTTAACGTAAATTATTTCTTGGATAAACCAAACGAATTCAAAGACCTACATGATATTACCAATGGACATAACTTGTTTGTAGCTATTATTTAATAGCGAAAATTGTTAGTCTTCATTGCTACTTTAATCTTTTTTTTTCAACAATGTATCTATTTTACGTTTGTTTTATATTCTGAACTTCCAAACTTAGCAGTTCTTATAGATTATATCTATCCTAAATCGTTATTCTTTCAAATATTTTTTTGAGGACAACGTAACTGAAGAATGATTGTAGATACATTGATCTGGCTTGATTCAAGCTCCCAAAACTTCTCACCTCGTTTTACTCGTGTACGTTTTGATATGCAACTCTTATAAAAGTACTTCTTTATTCGGCTACACTTAATTCCAAACCTTCATCAGTCTTACA